>CAUYTI010118434.1:0-71690 GCA_963575145.1 Galago senegalensis | reverse complement strand
TCTATTATGTGGTAATTTCACATGTGCTTTATAAGTGCAAATGATTTTCCAAACTTTAATTCACTTGTCTCTATCCTTAACAATTTATATTATAATTAATATAACCTAGGAATTTTGATTGAGTTTTTAAAAGTCAAATTATTCACAAAATAAAACCTCTAGCTCATGTTAGTTTTAAGAGGGGAACCCAAATTAATTACTGATTTATTCAATTCAATTAAACTGAAAAGGAGAAGAGGCGGACATGGTAGCTTGAGGCTCTGACATCTAACAAAAGAAAAGAGGCTCTTTATACGAGTTGAAAAATTTCCACGTTTTTTTCTAGACAATTAATTACCATGCAATGCTTCAAGCTAAATGTTCACGTTACACAGAAAATAACACTAAATGTTTGAAATCCAGATAATTTCCACAGCATCTTAAAATGAATATATTGAGATTTGTACTCAAGACATACAAACTTGGATAATTTCAGAATACAGAATGAATATCACTGGCCAGAGGCCCCCCAGCCCAACAAGTAGATTAGGATTTATATTTGTGTTAATATTCCCAGACAGGGTTGCTGAGAATGGTCATGCATTTTGGATTTTATATAAAAGTGTTCATCTTAGCAGTCGAGGTAGTACTGAATTCTATGTACCCTGACAAAGGGCTGTTTTGGTCCAGAGGAAGAAATCCTTTTTCTCTTTGCACAAAGATACCGGCTTCTTGCCTAGCCAAGCACCCAACTTCAGGCCTCCATCTTCTCAGAGGGAGGAGCCTGTTTCTAATAACTCCTGGGATAGAAAGGAGGACCCTTTCCTTAATTCACTCACTAGACATTATGGCTTTTTCTAATACACCTGCCATGAGTAGATGCCATTCAGTAATTTGTTTAAAAGTTAGCAAATGTCTTGTTCCTAGCCTTCTTCTTCTTCATTTTTTATTCCTATAAAGTCTTATAAGTACCTACAGTCCTTGGAGTCTTGCTTTTCATTACCTCTTTGGGGGAAATAAACAGGTTTTTCAAAAACAGTTGCTAAGTATAAATCTTGACATTTCGGGCTAAAGACAAACTTTTATTGTTTATTACCAAAAATATTATCATAAAATGCAGCATGTACAGAAATCTATGGATGAATAAAATATAGAAAATTATGTTTTTATGAAAGAATATGTTAATGTCTTTCTGCCTCCATAACCATATTTATTTTCTATAAAATTATATTAAATTGGGGCAGGGCCTGTGGCTCAAAGGAGTAGGGTGCCTACCCCATATGCCAGAGGTGGCAGGTTCAAATCCAGCCCTGGCCAAAAATTTCAAAAAAAAATTATATTAAATTATTAAAAACTATGCATACACATAAATATACACACATCAATAAATTCGGTTTTATATGCCAACTTAATAGTTCTGTGTGAATTAGCCATAACTCTTACAGTCCTAATGTCTTCATCACTGAATTATATTCTCTTTATTTCTTGGTTCCTTGGCGCATAATATATACAGTGAATATTTTCTAAGATTTTACTCACAACACAGCATGATAGCTAAGGTGTCAGGTTATCAGACCAAACAGATGTGATTTGAAATCCTTATGTTATCTTTTTTCTTGTGGCTCTATGTACGTGTAGCCATTTTTTCACTTCATATTTTTCAAAATTTTGAAAATATTGTGAAGTAAATAAAAGTCACACAGATAAGATATTTGATATGATTCCCTGGGTATAAAAATGTCAAGTCATAATTTACTTTCAGAAGAGTAGACCCGTCTTCCCTGCGTTTGGACTTCTAGCATTACAAAAGAAAATTGTTCCTCTAGCTGATATTTGGTTCACGTAGAGGTAACTAGTTTTCTTTTCTTTTCCTAAATGGGTGCTTATTGAAATTTTCCTTCAAGTATTGAATTCAGCAATATTGCAAACAATGTCTGCGAGTATGGCTCTTTATTCATTGATACCCCTTTAGATATTTTGAAATCTTTCAGTCTTCACACAATTCTTTCCTAAATGGGTAAGATGTAGTTTTTCTATTGCTTGTATGTTTTATTTGAAATGCTTTAATGTTAGTTAATTTGTTATTGATATTGATTAAATACTTGATATTTTTCATACTTTTGACATTGTCGCTCATATTTCTTCATCTGTTATTCTTTTTTGCATAATTATAGAGGTTAAGATTTTCTTCCATTCTGCTAATTCACACTTGCTCTACTTTAATAGCACAGATTTTAATTCTATGAATGCAGATTTTATTTTCCTTATACTAAGTTTTTATCCAATTGCCTTATTCAGTTTTTAACTTCAAGCTGGTATATATTTATATCAGATTGTTTTCTTCTGTAAATATTTTTCTACATTTTTTTTTTGCACCCTTTACAGAAAAGGAAAAACTCTCCTGATATATTTTTTCCTAAATTTTGCGACAGGGTCCTTAGATTAGTTGGTCTCTTGTCTCTCTGATTTTTCAGGATATTTCCTTTCCTTTGCTTTGCAGTAATATTACATAGGTCCAATGGCTTATTAGCCTGTCATTTTGACTCTTCATTCTCTTCATCTTATGTTGGACTTTATCTGATACGATGATTTTTCTGCTCTGATGTTCAAGCATGTCCCCCTCCCCCTTTTTTTGTTTAGAGACAGAATCTCGCTGTCTCCCTCGTGTAGAGTGCTGTAGCATCACAACTCACAGCAACCTCAAACTCTTGTCACTGTTGTTTTAGCTGGCTCAGGCTGGGTTTGAACCCACCAGCCTCCGTGTAAGTGGCCAGGGCTTTACCCACTGAGCTACGGGTGCCGCCCTTTTGTGGTGCTTCTTATTTCATGACAAGAGGTTAAGTGACAATGTTGAGTACATTCTTCAGTCCTCAAACACAGTTGATCTTGGTATAGCCTGTTCAATTTGAAAGGCCAACAGTTATTTTTAGAATCCACAAAGCTTATGGGAAGAGTGGACAGAGCTGATCCGGGTTGTGGATGTTACAGATTTACAAGGCAGTGCTAGAAATGGTGGAGAAATTATTATTCTGGCTGAAGGAAGTTGCAGCTGTGACCAGGAACATCTTTTACTCATTACGTAAGAAGGAGGAGAGTGGGGAAAGTGCAGACACACCTTTCTTACAGGAGAAATCTCATCACAGAGCTTGGGAGCAATGTGAGGAACAGAAAATCGAGGAAGGGGGAAGGCCATGATCTTCCAACACCGAGGAAAGGCTAAATGGTAAGATGCATTTTGTGATGCAAACTGAAAAAAAAAATCAACAAAGGATTGCTTGGTAGGCAGAAGAAACAAATGAAAAAGGTGGAAGGAGAAAAACCATCTTCTACTGTGAGACACACAAGAGGAAGCCAGGACCGCACCCTGGACTTGGCTTCAGGAAGTAGCCCTCAAAAATTATAAACAAAACATTTTATTTTTGGTAACCTAAAATAGACAATAAACTCGCCAGTTGAGTTCACATTTGTGCTTCTCTCTTTTATAATTGTAGGATAATTATAAGTCGTCCACCAACCTCTTCTTTGCCCCCAAATAAATAAGAGCTAGAGAGCATGACGGTGGCAGATACATGGGACTGGAAAGGGTAGTGATCAGGGTTTGAGGATTGCCCTTTGTTATGTTCAGTGCCACTTGAGGGATGGAGAGATTTTTATTCTTATATCTCCAGCCACAGTCAAGGATGGGAAGGTCCATTCCTGTTTTATTACCCGTATTTTAACTGGCATTTCTTAGTGTTTCTCAATTGTACAGAGCTGGCTGCTTTTCCTTTCCTCATGCCTCTCTGAGAGCCTGAATTGTCAAAGTACATGAAAAACTAAAATTCTTTACGTGCACTGCGACTGTGCTTGTTTTGTTTTGTTTTTCTGACTCTTTGTCCATCACACTTGTCTCATGGTAACCAATCAGTTGTTTCTCCAACTATGATCTGTTTCCTGGGAGCTACTATGTCTGAATACATAGAGAAAGACCAGGGAGACAGTTGGACTGAGAGAAACTTCAGCTACTTTTGAGAGATACAGTTGCGTAATAATATGGTTACTGATCAGTTTCTGGTAGGTAGAGACCCCCAAACTCTGAGTTAAAGAATGGAAAATGTGAGATCTGTAAGGTGTCTCCTTTCGCTGTTCCTGGTGGACTTTCCTCTATTTTACAAATTTTCTTCTTCTTTTTTTTTTTTCTTTCTTTTTTTTTTTTATTGAATGTTAACTATGTACATTGATACTATTCTGGGGTACAGTGTGGGGTTTTCACATACATTCTGAAATACTTCCATCAAACTGGTCAACACAGCTTTCATGTCATTTTCTCAGTTATTGCTTTAAAATGTTCACATTCTACTCTTAGAAAGATTCACCTGTACCCCTATTACAAATTTTCTTCTGACCTCAGTTTTATTCTGTAAAACAGCTTGAGTTCGTGATATGGTATAATTTTTCAATTTGTCTGTTTCTTCAATGTTTAGAGAAACATTAATCAAGTGTTCCTTAAGGAATGTTGTCGCTGCACAATTTTAAACTTGAAGACCCATTTAAACATTTTTATGATATAAAAAAATTGGAAACAAATATTCTACAATGTTATAGCTTGGTGATGATTATACAAATTGCAAAATTTATAATTTGGATTATTATGCATAATTCAAAACCATATTTTCAAATATTCCCCAGTGACACAAAATTTTGTGTGAGAAAAACAAGATATAAAGCTATATTATTCCAATCTTGTTTAAAAAAGATATGCACATTGCACAGAGAACATTTTGGAGAAAAATGTATGTGTTCAACACTGCCTATCTTGATCTGATGGGATTATAGGTGAATTTCTCTTTATTGTACTTGTATCTATTTTCCAAATTCTCTTCAATAAGCTAGTGCTTAGATTGGAATCTGAAAAAAAATGGATTTCATTTTTTTTATTTTTAAAGAGATAGTGATCTCCTTAGAATTTTAGGAGACAAAGCCCCCCAAATCACACCAAAGCATAAATTTTGCTGCTTATACAATGCATAAACAATTATACTAATTAAAAAATATTTTTTCTTCAGTACTAGCCATTTTGAATAATATCCACCTCAAACAAATATTCTTAACACTTTATAGAAGATAAGAAATGTTGATTAGTTTGCCCACACTGTACCCCAAAAGAGTATCAATGTACATAGTTAACATTCAATAAAAAAAAATAATTAAAAAAAAAAAAAAGAAATGTTGATTAGCTTGAGCAGAGGAGGCTGCGGTGTAATTTATGTGGAATGTTTGGACCATACTTGAAGATAATAATGCTTATTTGTATTTAAAAGAGAAACTCCCACTGGTCTTTTAAAATTTGCCAGCTGCATAATTGTTTCACTTCACTAAGTCATTAGAAAATGCTGAAAAGGATCATTGCTTGTATCTGGCATTGTCCAAAACTGATCATATTCAGCAGCTTGATTTTGATTAAAATAGCATGCTTGGGCTGCGTGCCCGGGGGCACGCACAGTTAAAATGGGGCACTGTGCTTTCTCCTTACTTGTGATGATCATTTATTTTTTGGCTCTTTATTTTCATGAGAAGAACTATACATATAATTTGCAACCCATATAATATGCTTTTCGGCACTGCAAGTCTTATCACTTGTTTTATTTCGGAAAACTACAAAACTTGAGATTTCAAATATCAACATTATACAAAAGAACCATAAAAATTTCCAATGGAGTTTTCAGGAAATAAGCTGATTATAATATTAGGTTAATAAATATATAATAAAACACACGAGGGATATTTGATGTTGACAACAGTACATGAAAATCCACATTTTGAATAAGTACATAGGTCAGGTTCTCAGGTTGGTTCCCAGGGTCAGGAATGAGAACTGGTACGAGTCCAGCCCATGATGGGAGTGACCACAGGTACAGCGCAGTCTCGCGCAGCTTAGTACAGGAAAAAGAAAGACGCTATACGAAGTGAAAGTGAAGAGGGAAGCTACGTAAAATGAAAATATGAGCCAGAGAGAGGGGAGTGGGTCATTCCCGGTAAGTGGAGAAAGGCCGCCCTGTCTGAGTGCAGCTGCCTTTTATAAGCTCGCTAAGTTGTCCCGCCCTTCTCCGGGCAAGATTGGTTATTTCTCTCCTTTTGGGGTGATTGACGGGTTGCGGTTATAAGTAGACGACATGACAGGTTACATTAACAGGTGAGTTATACAACAGTTTCCCTTTCTAGACATGCATCTTCCCTGGAATCTTGCAATAAATCTCCACCCTTGTTATGCCAATTAGATGCTAATACACTCAAGTGAGTTGAAGGTCACTAGAGACTTCTTACTATGCATGTTCCTGCCAGGGAACAGTTCCCCATGGCACTTTGGTTCCTAGATGAATTTCAGTTCCTTCTCTCCACCCTTAGCCACTTCCTGGCCACCTATTTGCTATTCCCCCACCCCAACCCGACCCCTGGCAAACCTAACACGTAGGCTATAAATATAATGGTATTAGATGGCATCGTAAGAGTAGTACCTGAATACCTTTTGTTGTAGTTATAGTCATTTGTCTGTTCTAGCAGCAGCCAGGCTAAATTATATTTAAAAAGAGGAAATGAGTTAATTCATCAGTAAGGATAGTCTATAGCTCTTTATGTAATTAATGGTAAGTCTAGAGCTAGACTGAGTTCAAATCCCCACGGTGTTACTTACCCAGGGGAGGTAGTGGCTGCAGCGTGAGTGCCACTCCAAAGAGGTGTCCGTCGAAGAATTTGAGAGAAACTTCTCCCTCTAACAGTAACTAAATGTTGAGATAGGCAAGAGGGAATGACATGCTGGAACTCGGATGCGTTAATTTTTGCTTCACTTGCTCTGCCAGCTTTGTTGTTTTCTCCCATTGCATTGCAAATTCCTCCACGTACAACTTTGGCCATTGGAACTTTGCACATGGCCACTGAGGCTTTGCGGCAACAATCTTTATTATGTTTATCAACAAAAAGGAGACGGCATCTATCCCCAAGCTGTGGTTTAAAAATCTTATGCAACAATTGGCCAATCACAGTGACTGTGGTTAGTTTAGGTGGGTATTAGTTTTCTAGTTCTGTGAAACCCATTACCACACATTAATTGTTTAGAACAAAGTACATTTATTATGTTAAGTTTTGGTGGGTCAAGAGTTAGGACACAGGTTGGCTGGGTTCTTTGCTCAGGGTCTTGTAGGCTGGAGTTAAATTTTTGGCTGTTCTCATCTGAGGCTCAAGTCCTTATTTTGAAGGCTCATCCGTGCCATTGGCAGAATTGAAATCTTTGTGATCATAAGACTGAAATGCCCATTTTCTTGCTGGCTGTAGGTTGGAGCTCATTCTCAGCTGGTAGAGGCCATTTTCACGTCCTAACCTAACCAGGTCTTCTGACATCAAGTCAGCTGACATCTCCAAAGCCAGCAGGAGAATTCCTCTCTTGTTCTGCTATAGTGAAGTCTTACATAACATAACAGAATCTTGGAAGTGATTATCTTATTATATTCACAGGTCCCACCCACTCTCAAGGGAAGAGAATTATAAAGTTCATACCAGGGGGTGTGAATCTTAGCAGTTTTCACTTCAGAATTTTGCCTAATATAAGAATTAGAGCATTATGCTTGGACCAGCCACGGTCATTGCCTGTTACAATGAGCTAATGGAGTTCAATTTTCTTTAACTGTTCTTTTCTTTTTCTCTAACATTTTGAAGTCTAAGGATAATTAATTTTCCCCTCTGGATATAAGGCCTTTGGAATCAGAGAGGGTTTTGTTCTGTCTCTTCTCTCCTGTTCCACGTCCAAGATACTTTCATCAAAATTTCTCAGTAAATGTTTATTGAATTGAATTCATTAATTACAAGTGTTTAAATGTGTTGATAATTTCACAAATGAATAAATTCCCACCTGTTTTGGCACAGTCCTTAACAGATCTATCAGGAAAGCCATAAGCTTAATGGACCAGTGCTCTGAATTACTTCATAGCTACCTCCACCCCATCCATGAAAATCTTTTTTGTTCCATCTCAATTTTTAACAATGAAATTTGCACTTTAATCCACACCAAGGGATATAGATTAATCTGAATTTTAATCTTTGATTTTGAAGTGCAGCCAGGCATACCATATTTACACAAAGCAAATTAATTTTGATGAAGTTGGTTGATTGAATATATTTTCATAAAATATCTTTTATAATAACTATTTTTAAACTGTAGAAATGAACAAGTAGGAAGATAATACTATGCAGTTTTAGGAAAGTTTACATTGCAGAAAAGGCCATGTCTAGCTACAGAACAACAACAACAAAAAACTCCAAAAATTTTTTGGCATTGTATTTAAGAAAATGCTGCTAACTCAAGTCTTATTTTTTTTCTGTTATAATTCATGCAAATAAAATAAAGCTTATGAATTTCACAGCAACAATGGATTTCCCTTAAATAGTGATAGAAATCTGACTAACTGATTATATATCAGCTTATGAAAATGTTATTTTTATGAGGAAATTTTGAGTAAAATGTCTTCTTTGAAAGAAGATATTCATAAACACTTGCAAGAGCAGGACACACATCAGTACCATTACTTTTTCTAGGTTTCTAATATTGGTCTTCGACTTGTATAGACTGTTTTATTTTTAACCTTAGACAAGTACAGATTTGCACTCTCTGGAATGTGATGCCTCTTTGTTTCTTTAAAAGGAGTGCTGAGGAAGACTCTGAGTTCAAAGCAAAGGACTCTCTCTAAAGTGGCAGACAACAGGCTACCATACTCTTGCAAATCATGAATGGTTTTATCAGTGATATGACTCATATTAGAATTTATATTTGTTCTTTCCAGAAACATTTTTTCATAATTTATATTGTTATGTCAAAACTTTCACCTAAAAGAGGTGGGGGGCGGGTAGAGTCTTAGAATATAAATTGGACAAGTATTCAAGATGCATTTGTTAGATGCCCACTATGTAAGGTACTGAGTTAGGCTTCCTGAGTAAGAAGATCAGTTGGATTTAAGTCTTGCCTTCAGATAGCTATTACCTGGTAGGAATACTAATATGCCCACAAACAATTATATAAAAATTCGGGAGTGGCACTAAATGGCACAGAAGAGGGAGATAAGGAGCCTTGTTTGGGGTTCCTAGAGAAGGTTTCATGAAAAAGGTGGAATAGGAAGGTAATATTAGGGGAAAAAACGATGTGAATTGAAAACATATGAAGTGGCTGAAAACGTCTGTGGAGGATATCAATGGGGAGAATCAGGAGTTAGGCATCCTGAGAAGCTGTTGGAGATTTTATGGGGAGGAAAGTAGTGTTATCCAAACTGACCTTTAGGGAGATGGTTGAAAATGGATTCCAGTAGGGGGAAAAGCTAGAGATAGACATGTTTATAGATCAATTTCATGAGAAGGGATGCCAGGTATCCAGATTCAAGGCAAAGAGGGCCTGGATTTAGGGAGTAACACGTGGAACAAAGATTAGGTAAGGCTGTGTTTGATATTAGAGCATCTAGTGCTCCGTACCTCGCAGGAGAATACCAACTCTGTGAGGGAAAGGGCCCATCACCATTGTTGTTACATCCTCCGGCTGAGCAGTGTGCTTGGCATGTAGTGTGTCCTCAATGAATTTAATTTATTTATTCTTATTTCATTTTATTTTTAAATTTTTAAATTAATTATTGCGTGGCATAGTGTGATGTTTCGCTGTAGCCCTACAACATGGAATGATTAAATCAAGCCAATTAGTATTTCTGCATGAATAAATAAATAGAAGTTGAGGGTGATGAGGGAGGTAGACACTGTGCTTACTTGTGAAGAGTGCATGTGGGAATATTTAAGGGACGAGTCACGTCTTGATGAGCTTGCATTACTAGTAATAATGATTTTATAAGTTGGAAACCAATATTCAATTAGTTGTAAGTAGATTAGAAATTATATTAGGAAAAGGATTGCAGAGACTGGACAAAAGGGAAGACAGTAATAGGGGTTTGATTCGGAAGCAATTTCCTGGCTTTGAGAACAAAGCATGAGACCTTGTCACTTTAACATTGAGAAGGCTGGTGTGTTGAATATACTCCTATCCCCCCCACAGCTGCTGCAGGACTGGCTGCAGGCTGGAGGCCCTGTGGCCATTCTCTGCCAGGGTGGGGATTGGTTTGGTGGTGCTCCGGGAGAGTGCTTTTTGGAAGTTAAGAATGTGGAATCTTTAAACCTTGTTGAGCACAGGAAGATCTGCTCCAGGCCAGATAAGGAGATGAAATATCCCTTTCCTTCTGTCCCCTTAGTTTGGCCAGAGGAGTCTATCTGTCTGGACGTAAGGCTTTCAGGGTATTAAAACATCACATCTGTGATGTGCAACTGTGGGTCAGCTAGGAGTTTTTCCTTGAGTCATGCTCCTGTTTACCATTTCAGACTCTGTTTGTGTTAAGATCAGAAATCCTTTAAAACAATAAAAAGTAGCAAGTAATTCCACACAATTAACGTAATTAGTTGTAGAATTAGTCTAGTTAATAGAAATGCAAGTGCAGCAAGAACCATGACGGGACTGTTTGCCTTGCCTAGCCGAGTTAATTAGTCTAGTTAACAGGACTGTCTGCCTTGCCTTCATGAGATTTATGACTGTAACACTGATGTGTAAAATAAATACAGAGCTAGCTGACACTGGGGGCGGCATACTGGAAACCTCACAAAGAAGGGTGTGCCGCTTCCCTAATCCCCGCTGCTCTTCAAACTATCTGTCTTTATTATTTCACTATAATTTTCAGTAGGTCTCGCTTGCCCCACCAGGCCACAATGAAGGACACCCATAGTGTGTTGGGGCTGGTTTTCCAGGCATACTTGTATGGTTGTCTCACTTCTACCAGGGATGGGCTCTCAAAGATATGTCCACCCAGTAGCTGCTGAAGACAAAGGTGCCATTTCATGACAGGTGTACAAATCAGACCTAGAACAACATATTGCATGATAGAGACTTCGTGACACAAGACATTATTTACCTCCATTATTGCCTAAATGGATTTCATCTATGTTTCTCCATCTGAAAAATAAATTCTTTTCCTTAAGTACAAGCATAATGAAATAGTATCAAAGCTATCATTTTCCTTCTCACCTGAGCAGTAATCCAAAATTTCTTGAATCTTTCACTTAATTTCTCTATGCTTCAGTTATTACAACTTAATAAAAGTGGAAGGCAGGAATAAAGCTTCACCATTTCAGAGCACTATCTTTTCAGAAAGGCGAACATTTTTGCTTGCTGGTTAGAGAAAGCCTACTGTGACAACGAAGCTTATTGAGCTAGCAGGGATGGTTTATTGACGGAAACCACAGATGACCGTGTTATAATGACTACTTATTTAAAATGACGTTGTTTGCCCAGCAAGTAGGAGATAAAAAGACCATATCGAAAATATATATACCAAATATTTGATTCATTTGATGAATTTTTAACTTGATCATATTTATCACAGACTACAAGCTAATTCAATGGTGATGAAATAATTTTGCGATTGTCATCTTCCACTTTTAAAGGCTAACATGATATTGAACACCTCTAGAAGTTAAACAACATAAATATAGTTTACATCCACAACTGTGCTTGAATTAAGACTTAGCCCTTGCTACCACAGAGTTCCTAACTTGGTTTATATTATAGCAAATTTTTTTTGCTACAATATAAATGGAGATCCATAGGAAGGCATAGGTGCAATATTTATAGCCTACTACTTCACTGGGGCTGTAAGTTAGGGTGCCAAGGAAGAGAGGAGAGAGATGAAGTGTGAAAACAAATTTGGTGAGGTCCATTATAGACACCAAGAGTCAGAACAGGTTCTGAAGTAATACTGAGTGCATTTATTTCAGGAAGATCACATTAGCTAACAATGTGTGGGAGAACAATGGGGGGGGGTATCAAGCAAGGAGGCACAGTCCAAGCCTTAGCTTATGGGCAGTAACTGCAGTGAAGCAATGACACTTGTCTCTCTACTAAGTCTTTATACTTTAGTAAGCACTTTACAAGGTTACTTACTCTCACCACAAGCAACTCTTCAAGAGATGCTTAAGGCTAGCAATGGAGCCGTAGGATTGGAGTGAGGTACAAACTCTTTAACACGACACATTTGTGAAAGAGAGAGAGGGAGAAGAGAGGTGAGAGGAGAAGAGAGAACAGAGAGAATATGAATTAAGGTTTTCAATTAAGTCTCTGACAATGGTAAGAGAGAAGAAGTAATCATACTAAGATATGTTTTAGAAACAGAATCAAAGGGATTTTGAGGACAAACTGACATTGGGTGGTGAGGAAAAGAAGCTGGATATGGTGAGCTGGTGTTTTTTCGTTTTTTTGTTGCTGTTTTGTTTTTTTTTTTTTTTGGCTTGTCAGCTGAGTAAAGGATTTTCTGCTTAGGAAGGGCTGGAACAGGGAAGATCATGAATTTAGTTTTGAAAAGATGATTTTGAATTGCCTATGGTGGGCATCCAGACAGAGATGCCCACTCTGGAGCTGTAAATACTGCTCTGAAGCTCTGTAAAAAAATAAAATACTAAATGGAGTGCTTGAAAATCTTGAATATGGCTGAAATACCCAAACGTATGAAATAGCCCAGACTCAAGGAAAGTGTTAGGCCAGACAGGACCAAGGCAGAGGGTGGAAGTGGCTAGGCTACTTTGGATTCGTCTGGGTCCGGCTGACTGGGGCTGATTAAGAACTTGGGGGGCGGTTGTTATCAAGACCTTGCAGGTAGCTTGCTTTGAGAAGAGTTAAGTAAGACCCTGGGAGACTTCCAAGAAGCAGCTGATACTCCTCAAAGTTGCGTATAAAATCTCAAACTATGTTTTCTACAGAGTCTGCTGTCACTAGGACGGGCCTGGCTTGCTTTCTCCCTAAAACTTTATTTGCTCTTTTCAATTATTTTACCAGGTAACTAGAGCCACCACCCAGCTCTAACAGAAAGCACCTTCGGCCGGGTGTGGCGGCTCACGCCTGTAATCTTAGCACTTTGGGAGTCTGAGGTGGGTAGATTATTTGAGCTCAGGAGTTGGAGACCAGTCTGAGTAAGAGTGAAACCCCGTCTTTACTACAAATAGAAAACTAGCCTGGCGTTTTGGCGAGCACCTGTAGTCGCAGCTACTGGGGAAGTTGAGACAAGAGGATCACTTCAGCCTAAGAGTTTGAGGTTGCTGTGAGCTGTGACACCATAGCACTCTACCCAGGGCGACAGAGACTCCATCTCAAAACAAAACAAAACAAATAAACACTCTGGGTTAAGTCGACTTTTAAGTTGGAAATTAGGGGCACCTTGCTGTGGAGTAAGAAGATGGGAGGACCAGGAAGGGGTGAAGTCAGGACAGCTAACTGAGACGTCTCAGGAAAGGCTAAGGGCTCAATCGATACTGTCAAATGCTGCAGAAAATACTCCTCAAATACAGGTCAACAAATCAAAGAATGCGGCTTCATAGCTAGGCGGATGAACCGAAGCTCAAACCGAGCTATTCCGGCCGGCCGCACAGTCGACTCCCCCTTTCCCCGGGAGATGCCAGCGTTTCCCACTCTGTTCCCCTCCGTGGCTCCAGCCTCCCGCCCCCCTGGCCAGCACAGCGCAGGGCTCCCCGGCACATCCGCGCAGGGGGCGCCTCCCGCTCCTCGCGCACCCGCCCTTCCCGTCTCCATGGAGACCGTCACGGAATTAGGTCAGGGGAAGGGCCGCGCTGGACCCGGCGAAACCGGCCGAGCGAGAGGAGAGGACGCGGCAGGCAGGCGGCGAGGTGGGCTGGGACCGGACCCCGGAGCAGCCCGGCCGCCGCCCCCCGCGCGCTCCCCGCGTCTCCCGCTCCGGCCTCCCGCGGGCGCAGCAGCAGCGGGTCCGGGTCCCAGGGGCGTAGCGCGGGTGCGGGCGCGCGGGCACCTGTCCCTTCGCGGCTGTGCATCCTCCAAGCTGTGTCTTCCAAGTGCCTGTTCTTTCCTTCTTGCCCGACCAGTCCTCTGTCCTTTCCTTTATTCTATGGCCATCCTTGTACTGGTCAAAAGTTGGCTTCTTTGGGATATTTCTAAACCAGTGCGCCCGGGGACGCTGCCTTTCTCCTCTGCAGGCGAGAACAGTGACTCGTGGAATTGAATTGGAGCAGGGGTTTGGGGTGCAGGGTGGGGTGGGGAGGACTTGAGCGAGCAGCCCCGAGGTTTCCACGTTCCCATTCTTATTATAGCACCTGGGCCTTGAAAGTCCGCTTTACATTTAGATTTAAGAGGGAAATTAATACCGTAACCCAGGAGATAGAACACTCACATCAGATTGTGATAATGGACAAGGTTAAAGCTTTGCCGTTTTGTGGAAAACTATGCGGGTTTAATGATTAGGTATTTATTTTAGGGTTGCGTTTTATGGTAAACACCTGCTTCTTGAAAAATAAAGAGGATTTTGTATGAAGAAACTTGCTTTGGCGAGCTTTAAAGAGCTTTAAAATGATCTTGGGGACCTTTTTATTGTTAAAATGGTATTTTCAGTTTTACAAATACACATCAAATATGGGGATATTCTTTTTTCCTTCTTTGTACCTTAAAAAATTTCAGGTCCTTCTAGATTTCTAGCGAATGCTACGCAAGCTTTTTAGATGAAAGGTGTTTTAAAATACATTGAGTTGAAATGGCTATTGATCATTTCTACTATTTAAGTTTAAAGTTCGTCAACAGTATTTTGAAATATTTTTCATAACGATAGTGTCATTTTAAAATATGAGGAATTACCGCCATGAATAGCAGTGTATGGGTGTTCTAACGTTCCATCAACTGAGGTTAACTAATTTCACACAATGTAATGTAATTTTCATGTGATTGCCTGATCATTCGTTTTATTTCTAACGCCTCCTTTATATTTAATTAATGCAGATTGTAGAAGCAAATTCATGTACTATTTGTTGGAAAGTACTGTTTCCAGTTTTGTTCGATGGATAAAATTATGCAGCATATACTTATCAGTGCGTTAGTAATTGAATCAGTTGGATCAGCGGTCTAAATGGAAAACACGTGACATTAAAGTGACGTACTCACCACCTACAGAACGTCCAGTAGTTTAATTCTGAAGTTCAAAATATACATGTTTAACTGAACTGAATACCCTTGACTTTCCAGATGGAGAAACTAATTATTCTGCTCTGGTTACAAGATATTGTTAAGGTAAGCCATTTTTGAATGTGCCCCTGTTGGAATAATTTGCTAAAGGGCAGGGTGGGGACTTCACTGAGTCTACGTTTTTGGAAAACGAAGGGTGTGTTGAAGGGACGTAATACGAAATAGGAGGTTTAGTACCTACGAAAAATTTTCCTGCTGGGCACTGCACACATGCGCAGATACAGTTGGCATCTGTTTTCATTGCTAACAGATTTTTTGGGGGGATAATCAGTGAGGGTTTAGAATTTGATAAAAGACATAGCAAAGAAAGTATTTCAGGGTTGGTTTTGGGTAGGAATTTTGATATACATGCTGTTCTCCTGAGAGCTGACGGTTTCTTTGTCATTTAGGAACATAAGAGGCCTTTGATCTTCTGGTCTCTTTTACCTTGTTTGCTAATATTTTCATTGCATCAGAATGAACCCAGGGTCTAAAATGCCTCAGAGTAAAGTCTCTTGAACCGTAATGTGTTGCTGAGAATGTCTGGGAAGTAATCTGATTTGTAGACGTTGGCAGCAAGGCATACAACTGCCACTTTGTTTTACTTGGGACTTTGAGGCTCCTCCTCTGTGCCAACACAGAGGGACACCGGCTTCCAAGTTAGAAACACGGGCCTTCACTTTTCTTGCTCTTCTATTACTTGCTTTTCTTTAGTCATTTTCGAAATTACATTTATAGATAGAAGAACCAATAAAGCAATCCCCATGTCAAACTGCTGAAATGTTTTCAATTACAATTTTGGCGTATTTTAGGGGTTGATTTCCTCATGAAATAAAAACCTGGAATGGGTTTTTTACTAGTGTTACAGTTACTTCTCTTTCCTGTTTCAGATCTCAAATAGTTTCCATTCTATCCCAGCGAATAAACACACCACGGAAATTTGTATCAAATGGGATGAATTTCCTAAGGGAGGAAATCCTGAATTTTATTTTTTGAAATATCAGCTTGTTAATAATGTTGCTCAAAATGTAAGGCATCTTTTTACTTTTTTAGTTCTGAAAAATTAAGCATAGCATAAATTTGTTTTTACTAAGTATCATGTCATAAATAGGAATTTAGTAGTTTTTGGTCTTTCTTATTGTATCAATACATAAAATGTTAGCACTTATCTTCAGTAAAT
This sequence comes from Galago senegalensis, assembly GCA_963575145.1. Classification (NCBI taxonomy): domain Eukaryota; kingdom Metazoa; phylum Chordata; class Mammalia; order Primates; family Galagidae; genus Galago; species Galago senegalensis. The sequence goes on along the minus strand of CAUYTI010118434.1, from coordinate 55,470 downwards.
AGTTGACCAAGTTAATATTTAAAGTTTTATAGGAATGACTATGTAATTGTCTTTTAAAATTTATATACTAAAGAAATGATTTTTAAAAGCAATTCATTTAGGTGAAAATGAATATTTTATGTATTTATATTTCATATTGAAAAACGGCTTCTCATGAAGGAGATATACAAAAGTCAAACTTTTAAGTGCTATCGTGACATAGAGATTAATGTTCAATAAACATTTCTTAAGCAGGTAAATCTAATTATTTACAGAATGTCCAAAGTATTCTCAAAGACCCACAAAAGCTTCAGAAATCAATAATAACACTAGAGGAAAATAAAGACTATCAAATAATTATACAGTCTATAAAGTGTGGAAAAATTTTAAGTCAAAAGTCATTTCAAACCCGTAAGTATTTTGTATGTGTTGACCAACTTTATCAACTATGTTCGCTATTAATAAAAGGTAAATTTTTATTATCAGATAATTTGAATTTTACAGTGATTTACAGGTGTATAACAATATCCTAAAATTAGATCATAATAGTAATATTTTTAAATTTAATGTAGGTTTCAAAATTTAAAGAAAATTATAAACTAAGGTAAGAATATAATTTCCAGTGGCATTTGATGTAGACTAGTATGAGTGGATAGGTGTAGTGGAGATTTTAAGTGCAATCCAGGTTATTTAAAAAGTATATTGTGGATTTGTAATCTAATTCATTCATTCTAGACTAGAAGAAACTCCTCTATTGTCTAGAAAATATTTTATGGGTAGATAATATATTTTCCCATGATGGTGAACCTTTTCTAATTCAATATCCTTTGTGCTTTATTCATTTGTATTTGAATCAGCACTCATTATTCTCCCTGATTTCTTAGGTGGAATCTCAACTAGCGATATTAAAATAACAGCAACAACTACAAGTGTCTCTTTTAACTGGAGTGTGCTCTCTTCCAAAGATGTGTCTGTGTCAATATCGCTTAATAATTCTTCACAAATGATGCAAAATAATGTTGTGGATTATGAGTGGGGTAATTTGAAACCTGCAACCTTGTATGCTTTTACGTTTGAATTTAAGCAGTTGCGTTTGGATTTCATAAATGTATTGCAGACACTGGATGTTCAAGTGGAAACAGGTATATAGACCTTTGGTTTATTATTAATTAATATGCTTAGTATGTACTTTGAACATAATCTGGCAGTTCTTTTGTTCTTTTTCAAAGTGATCGAGCCAACTATTAATTACTGAAAACTGCTGAGAAATGAATTGGCATAGTCTCTTTTCTAACTATATAATTTTGGTATCTTAGTGATTTATTGGAAAGAAAAAACAGTCTTAGCATATTAAGCACCAAGTCACCAACTTTATTTTCTTTCCATCATTTCCTTTAAACTGTATTAAGTGGATTCTCTTTCCCTTAACTCTGGCAATGGCTTGTATAGATTTCATAGCTCTTTAGGTGACTTTCAAATACCAATGAGGCCAGGACTGATAACTTACACCTGTAATCACAGTTCTTGGGAGGCCGGGGCAGAAGTCTCCTTGAGGCCAGGAGTTTAAGAACAGCTTGGGCAACATAGCAAGACCCCATAGCTGAAATAATCATAATAATAATGATGTACCAATGAACAGTCTGATTTTTCCGATATTAAAAGATGCGTGACGGGGGAGTATCTACCAGTGGTGAGCATTTGACTACAAAAGGTCCATTACATTCTGTTATAAGCAGATCAGTCTTTAATCCTATTTAAAGCTTTCCATTATTCATCTCTGCTCAGACCTAATCAAAGTTTGGAAAACTGCAGGCTTTGGAAATGGGAATAGTTTCAGTTTTCTGGTCTTCCTCATTTCACATCCTCCCACATGGTGGAAACAGGTATCAGAGAAGAGATCAGGCTCACGGGGGGCTGATGAAGGCAGTGTACTCTCCGTGATGGCCTGAACACCCCATTCCCATACCCCCTACAGGGTATGAAATGATCAGTAAACCACAATGAAGTATAGAAACACTCAAATAGTAAGAAAAAGGTGGGAAAGTAATTAAAGCATCTCCTCTTCCCCTCTCCCCCCTCCCCCTTAGCCTGTGAAAACTCTGCCCCTCTGCCCCTCTCCCTTGCTGCAAAGGATCCTTCTCACATATTCCTCCCACACTGGGTGGAGGCACTGGTGAGGTTTCAGCATAAGTTTATGAGCAATATCTTCTCTGAATGAGTTTGCATTTTCTTTGGTCTGCCTCTGGTGTGCCATCTGGGAGGATAAAACCAAGAAACCATTTCAGCTTTTTCTGGAAGGTGAACACTTTTGAAGTCTACTGACTGAGAGAAGAATTCTTAGCAAGAGTTGTGTCTAGTATAAGGTGACCAGATTTTAACATTGGTAAAGCAGGACACCATTGACGGGGTGTGTGTTCTTAAATAAAAATTTAAAAATTGGGTGTATACGGAGCAACAAAAATTTTCATAGAATGCAAAAATAGTATTGTAATATATATTTTCTAAATTTCAACATAAGTACAATTTACAAATGTAATACATTAAAAAAAATTATGTATAGGGCAGCGCCTGTGGCTTAAAGGAGTAGGGTAGCGGTCCACCTGGGTGACCTTGCCCAGGAGGGGAGTAGGGAGTTTACATTAGCCTTTTCATTTCCAAATGAAGTTACATTAACCTCCATTCCCAAATGGAGTTATGTTAACCTTTTTAGCAGCTGAAAACCATATATTCCCTTGCTGTTGTCCTGCCCTTCCCTAGCTTGTCACGCATTCTTTCCAAAAATCGGGACTTTTTTAAAACGAGCGGGACTCAGGACAAATTGTTAAAAATTGGGACTGTCCCACCAAAAGCAGGACGGCTGGTCACCTTAATCTAGTACTCTGCAATAATAATCACCTGAGATCTATTAAAGAATGCTCTGCCAGTCCTAAAGGAAAGGAAAGACAACCTAAGTAAGGTTTCTTTAAAAATACCTGTGGTTATTATTTTAATGAAGTAATAATTTGACAATTTTTCTTTATAATGATAGCTATTTTTTAAACTATTTCAATTGGTGGTAATTTGTCTAGTACATGTTCAATAACAGCTTTAATGTTTATACGGGTCTGGGAGAAATGTAGGGGAAATGTACTTTTAATACAGTGACGTTTCACAGTGTGAGTTAGGAGCTGCGATTTTGGAACGTTGTGTTCCTGACTCTGTCTTTAACAGAGCCCTTTTCTTTTGGTAGGCTCATGTTCACGAGGATGGGTAGCATTAAAAAATAACTGTTACAGAGTTAGCAATGAGGGTAAGTCGTGGACTGCAGCCCAGCAACACTGTGAGTTATCCTTAAGTTCGGCACATCTTGTGGACGTAAAAAATGAAGAGGAAAAACATTTCCTATTTTCTCATCTCAGGTCAAATAATCAAGTAATAATATGGACTGGTCTTAGAGACATAAAGGTCAGTAAATGTAAAGAAATACATACATTGTGACAAAACTATTTTACCTTTGTTCACTTATCCCTTCTTCATCAATTTCTTTCTTTCTTTATTAACTCAATAAATGCAGTAGGACCTCCACAGTTGACCACATCCCTCCCTACATTGACCACATCCTTAAATTCGCCTAATTTCTGTGGACCGGACCTGCCCCACATGTACTCAATGGAAGTCCCCGATGTTGACCTCCTCAGTATGTTGGCCAGTTTGCTACAGTCCCTTGGGTGGTCAACTTCCAGAGATTCTACTGTGTTTATTTCATACTTCTTATAAGCCACTCTTTTCTCTTTCTGTAGAAATTTCCTTTTAATCCTTTCATAGGCATTTGTTACATACTTAATTTTACTTAAATTTTGGTTTTCTTTAGTCCTGTCCTAAGTACATTTGGGTGATATCATCCATTTCTTAATTTACCCCCACACTGATTATTCTCAAATCATTATCTAGCTCACTTTCCTCTTATAAGTTCCAGACAAATATTAATATTTTTTTTCTGATCATCCCTCTGGCTCTTCCTGCAGACACTTTAATGTTACCACGACTGAAATTGTCATCTCTCTCATATTAAACCTGCACGGATTTTTTAATTTCTCAACTCTGCAAACAATACAGAAATACAAACCCCCAAACCTGGAAGATTTTTCCATTTTATTTCTTTCATTCCACACATCCAGGCTTGTGGAGCTCAATTATACTAAAAGAGATAAGAACGATCTGAAGATTTCATTTAATGCTAGTGAGATAAGGAGTGTGTGATATTTTTCTTTTAGCATTTCTTACCCTCTGGAGCGTCTCATGAAATTTCATCTGGGCCGGCATTTTGCAGAAAAACCCAAGACCTCACATAGTCCTCTTCACCAAGTCTGTGTTTTCGTCAGGATGACCTGTTTACTTTTATTTTCTAGCCCTCAAAGATAAATCTGTTCCCCAGGAGATGTCCTTATCTGTAGTGACCCAAGGCAAATCCTGTGGATTGGATACCAGTTTTTCTATGAAACTTTATATAAGTGTGGACAAAACTCCAGGCAATATTTAATTGCATTTTTATGACTTTCATATTGAATTTTCTTTATCTCTTAATAGGCAGTGAATGAAGCTCTAATAGATATTTGTTGAACCAAAGTTCATCTCAGATGACTTCTTCCCCCTATGCTAATCTCTTTCAAAGTAGACCAGTTAGTGTACAGATAGTCATTTCTTAATGTTAGCATGATTGTTACAAACCATTGAAATGAGAATGTACATACTCTCCAGCAGTTATGGTTACCGATTTCTGTTATAAAGGTCACAGTATCATACCCAAAGTGAGACTCACAAGGAATCATTGTGGTTGCTTGGAATTAGTCAAGGCTTTTAGTCTTGGCTTTTAGGAGTCTTAAAAATAATTTGGGAGGTAAATGAAACATCAAAGTCACTATGGTATATCCCTTTATAATTATAGCTTAATGCTGTAGTCCTCCTAATTGTTAAGCACCATTCTATGCATTTTACTTGTATGACAGATGGGGAAATCGGGGCACAGGGAAATTAACTTGCCCATATGGCTATGCCTGGGAGTGTCTTCTTAGTCCTAAACTCTTGACCTCTACATTAAGCTGCTTTTGGAGGTTGGCATCAAAGTCACCTGCTGGGCCTTAATCCTCATAGTGGGTTGAGAAAGCAACACCCGCTTCTTCTTTTTTTTTTTTTTGACCGGGGCTGGGTTTGAATCCACCACCTCCGGCATATGGGCATATGGGTGCCCTACTCCTGGAGCCACAGGTGCTGCAATCCCTTCTTGAAGCAAACCTGTGCTCAATACGTGTGAATTTGTGATTGGACTTCAAAGATAAAGCCTGTGTCTTACTCTTCATGCATTCTTAGCTTCAAACTAGGGCCTGGTACTCAGCAGTAACTCAGTGAATGAAAGATTCATAGTCTCTTTTCTCCAGTTGGGGAAGGCTATATGGTTAACCTTCATTAGGTTCTCACCACGTCTTTGTAGTTAAAGCAGGCACGTATCATTATTTCTCTTTTATGTAAGAAAAACGGATCTCAGACAGGTAGGGCACGGAGCTGATAAATGGCCCTGCCAGGTCTTGAACCTGTATCTGTTTGATCAACTCTCATGTCCTATCCACTGGAAATGCTGCCTGTTTTCAAACTACTGCACCATTTATGCAATAAAGCAGACTTTTTGAGGAAACGGTATTCTTCATTCTGCGAGGCAGAATTGGAATGTGTTGCTTTAAAGTCTCCTTAGAATATCTGAAGTGAGCCGTTCTCATGAATCCCCATCCACGCAACTGGGTCGGTGCTTTGTTTGGTTTAGGGATGGTCTGACAAGCCCGATATAGACATAGCATCTGTTTTCATGTTATTCTTTCTTTAAGAATTACATTTATTTTTTAAGGAGCCAGTATATACTTGGCGTTTTATATACACACTCTCAAAGCCTGTTGACCCCATGCAAAGTAGTCATAATTATCTCCTTTGTACAGAAAAGAGAATTGAGTTTCTAAGAGATTAGAAGTTGTCAAGGATAGTAAGTGGCCTAAGTTTGGTTAGAATCTAGGTGTATTTTGTCAAAGCTTGTACTTTCCCTACTAACCTTTTCAAAGAAAGTAGCCACATAACTGTCTGAAGAGATAGCCATTACTTATGAGAACTGGGGTTGGTGGTATTTACCAAAGACATCCTTTAGCAGAAAGGTATCACTAACCTCTCTTGATAGATGCAACTTTTGATGACTTGAAATGAAATATCTATGCCCTTTGAATGCATTGCTTCTTAATGATCACACAAATCATAAGTAGGTTCTATTGTTATAATCTGTGTACAGATGAGAAAATAGAGGCTTAGTAGGGGATTCGGTAACTTGTCTAAAAACATATGGCTAACAAACAAATGAAATTGAGCTCTGTCTTTAGCTTCTTCTGATGAAGGAGTTCTAGATAAAAATATGAAACTGATGATTTAAGAATCTTGGAAAATTTTACAATGATGTGATGAATCAAAATCTTCAAATATACATATTTAAAATGCAGTGATTGAAGATGTGACGTATTTCCTTTTAATTTGTGCATCTGATTATAGAAGAAAGGTCATCTCAAGTGGACAGATGGATCATCTTTTGGCCTTAAGAAGAATGAAATATTTTCTTTTTCATTGCTACCCAAGAATGAAACAGATTGCTACATTTTACAGCAAAATGCAACTGGACCAAACTATTTCTTTAGAAGATTTTTCTGTTATCTTCCATTGCCATATATTTGTGAATATGAATGTAATTACTTTTATTAATATTCTTTCTTATATTTATGCATTTTTAACCTAATTTTAATTTGTCCATTCTTTTATTTTCTTATTTTATTATAAAATTATAATTTCTAATTAAAAATTATTCTCTTTTATATTTTTTCAGTACCTTCTCCACAAGAGAACTTTTTGTTTTACATAAAAAATGTTGGAACTACTGAAGTTGTACTTACTTGGACTCCTTTGAGTGTTTGGAATAATTTGAATAAGTGGCTTAAACTGGGATATAAGATTATCATTAAATATTATTTAGATTTTAAAGAAGAACAACATTTTGAAAGTGTACCCCCACATACTACAGAAAAAACAATTACTGAACTGTTTCCTGGTCACATGTACAGATTTGTAGTCTTTGCAATAAGCAAATGGGAGGCAAAAACTTCTTTAAGTCCAATATTCACTGTAGAAACACGTAAGTTACAAGACATCTGAAGATATAATTTTTCAAATATTTGATACTGTCTTTGGTGGATACTTTCTGAGGGTCTGATACTTCCTCATAGCACTCTGAGCAGACTTGTTAATCATTTTAAACTGCAGTGAATCTCTGTACTTGTTTGGCTTTTCTGTTAAACTGTAAGCCCCGTGAGGCAGGAACTACATTTTGTCTTATAGCACCGACTATAAGCACCACCATGGTGTCTAGCGTGGAGGATATGACCAAGGAATTTTTATGGAACTGAATTTCTGATTTGGGTTCAGAGCAGGAGATAAAATAAACAGTTATGCATCCTTGTGTGTTAGAGGTTAACAGTGGAGGTCCCTAGTGGGGGATAAAAATAAAAGCAAAACTATAGCCAAATACAATAACCTCAGTGCTCAGCCCGGGGTTCATTCAATAAATACTTACAAGAATCCACATGCTGAGTGACAGGGCATAGTCAGGGAAAGGTCAGGCTGAGACTTGAAGGAAGAAAAGTATGTCATGAGTAAAAGTATAGAGATGAGCACTTCCGAACGAAGAGCTGTGCAGACTGACTGGGGAAGAGGATTTCCTCCAACATGAAGGTAAATTAGTTTGAGATTTGGTGGTGCCAGGTTTGGGAATGCCCCCAGTGTGGCCCAGGTGGTTGGATTTGACCAAAAGCAATGGAACTCTATTAAGACTATGATATGTACAAGATAGTGTTTTAAGAATATTAATGGGGACGCATTCATTAGGAAAATTACTAAGTGAAATGGTTTGGAGTTGGGAAATAGTTCTGTAAGAAGTAAGTAGCTGGGTAGAAATAATGATGGGAATAAAAGGTAAATATATAGTCTCTGCCCCTGAGTGTGGTGATCAGAGCTGTCCTCGTACAAGGTCTGACAAGTTCATGAACTTGCCACTGTGGACTTACACTGGCAGCCCTGTGCAAACAACTCAGTAAGATTTCATAACCTTGGTATGACAGTGTCTCACAGCTGTGTTTGTGTGGACGTATGGCCGTGTCTTGCTGAGTGCCGGTCATTATTGTTGTGTGCTTTGTGTCCCATATGAGGACAGCTCTGATGGTCTTTCCAGAAAAAGTTTCAGAATTGCTTTGAGGTGTGGACTGTGTGCTGGTGTCGGTGCATAGCTTCCCAAGGGAAGTACTTTCAAGGTGACCGTAGTGATATGCAGCAATGAGGTATGTAGCACTTTTTCTAGGAAGAGTTCATGAACTTACTTGTCTTAACCTTGTATGTAAGAATTTCACACGTGCTATTTTCATGGTGAAGATAGTAAAATAGTGAACAATAATGTTTGTCGAAGGTTGTGTCAAGTGCTTTACATTGCTCATTTAATGTTTGTGAAAGTTTTAGGAGGCAAGTACTCCTATACTTCCCATTTTAGTCAAGGAAGCCAAGGCTCAGAGCATGATAATTTGCCCAAGGAGTAGAACTAGAAAGTGAAAAACCAGACCTCAAACCCAGTTTTCTTTTTCTCTCCAAGATAAAGCATTTGGAAATACTGAGAAGTGACAGATTATTCTGCCAAATCATATCACTGATACAATGTATTTTTTTCTTTTTATTTTTTATCTCCCAGGCCCGTTATCAGCCCCAAATTTCAGAGTTGTGCATGTTACCCCAACAGAGATATTTTTACAGTGGGATCCTCCAGATTCTGTATTTTTCCATCATTATCTTTTAATTATTTTGGATGTTGAAAACAATAAATCAAAAGAGGTTTTGGTTGAAAAACCCAAGACAACAACAATAATCGGAGACCTCAAGTCTTTTCACCATTATCTGATATATTTATTTAGTGTAACAGAAAAAGGAACTTTAAGTTGCTTTGAGAAGCCTATCTCAGCTGTTACAGGTAAGAATCGCTGAGTGTTGGTTAGTATCAAACTGCATGTTTCTAAATGTTATTTTGCTGAAATTTAATTGTGCCAATCCTCCATAGGTAAAAATACTCACAATTTAAAATGTGTTCGAACAATGAATCATAAAGCATAAATTTATTTAGATGGATATGAACTCTTTAAACATGATTCCAATATGCATTTTTTTCTATCAAAGCTCTCAGGAGACCTTTTTTTAAATCCTTAGTTGGAAAATTAAGTTATCTTTATTTAACATAATATAAATAAATATTCATCAGGTACTATAAATATTAGTTTACACAGTTCTTTTTAGTAACAATAGAGTCAACAAGTAAGTGCGCATTTTCATCAGTTTCAGTTCTCCATTTTCTCACATAGTGTGATTGAGTTGACCTCTAGAGGGCAGTCTCATCCTAGGATTTTTTTGGCAAAAGTATTTCTACTCTCTCACTTTTACGTGGTAGCTTTTGAGTCCTTGTCTAGAAAATAATCATTAAAGCAATCGATTATTCAATTAATAATTCTATTTATATGTTTAAGTACAAGGCGGTATTTTAAAAGATAAATAATATAAAACAATGCATAACTGAGCACCTTTTGGCAATACGTCCCCGTGTGTGTGCTTTTTGTGCGTGTATATTTAACATGCTGTGTGCACATTTCTTTGATTGGAATTTCAACAGCCAAGGTTTAAACACACTAGGGCTGAGGCAGGAGGAAAGGAAAATTTGCACGTGCACAGCTGCAGATTAATAAACCATCCTATACTTATTGGGGATACTTGATATTCTTTTTAAATATTAGTAAAAGATACTATTAGGAAAATGCTTAATGCATAAGTAATCATTGCTATTAATGATAATAAAAATTATTTTTGCAGTTGGATATTAGACAGAAGTTGTGTTCTCTTCCTCCAGCTCAAACAATGGACAATACATCCTTTCCTTGGTTAATGCTTGGTTGGGTCCCTTACATTTTATTTATTTATTTTATTATTAAATCATAGCTGTGTACATTAATGCAGTCATGGGGTACAGTGTGCTGGTTCTATATAAAATCTGAAATATTTTCATCAAACTGGTTAATATGGCCTTCATGGCATTTTCTTAGTTATTATTTGAAGACATTTATATTCTGCATTTAGAAAGATTCACACGTATCTTGTAAGATGAACCACAGGCATGAGCCCACCCATCATCCTATCACCACCCACCCTCCCACCTCCCCTTCCCTTCCCTTACATTTCAGAAAAGTTCTTTCATTAACCCACAGGTAGACTAGGAGGATTTCTCATAGATCCACTAATTCTGAAGTCAACTTAAAAATCTTCCATACTGTGTACTTACTTGTTTAACAGAGAGACAGAAGAAAGATACAATGTTGAGTCTGCACATTTAATTTCTGGGTAATTCCCTCTGTGTATTGGCTGTAAGCTGACATGCTAGTGCATGTCCAGATTTAGTAATCCAATGCTCTTTTATTCTCCTAAGGCTGGGATAATATTCTTCTTTTCATTCATTCTTCACTCAATAAATTATTTTTAGTATCAGGAGCTGGGATAAGCACTTAAAGATGCAGAGATAAGTGAAACTTAGTCTCAGGGGGCTTGCATACTGATGGGATGAGACAAAGACGTTAACAAATGGTGACGGTGGTATCGTATGAATTATACTCCCGATACTATGGGAACACGTAGCCAGCCTCAGGGTGCAGGAAAAGTTAAGGATGAGTAATGCGGGCAGTCAAGAAAGGAGAGTGGACTTAGCCAGCAGGTGGAGTAAGGAGGCAGAAGGTTGCTTCTGGTAAAGCAAATGGAACATGCATATTTTAAGATAGATCAGAGAAGAGGCATCTGTCTAGCCAGACCTGGGAAAGCCAGAGAAGGCTTTTTGAAGACACTGACATTTGAACATTAGGAAATCGCAAAGAGATTGACATGTGGAGATAGAGGGCATGTAGGAGGGTGTAGAAAACTCAAGGCAGGCACGGAACATGAGCAGCCTTGATACGTATTAGGGAATATATTTCATTCCACAAAGTTTAACATTAGGGGGTCATGAAACCTCTTGAGAATGTGGAAAAATTTATTAACTCTTTCTTATAAAAATGTAAATGTATGCATAGAAAATTCTGTCAGCCCTTTCAGGGCTATCCCAGACACTCCAAATCCTGACATTTCCTTGAACTCTGCTTCTACGTGGCAGTCACTTGTTTTCATCTAAATCCCCAGTGTTGTAAATGTTTATAACAATTTTGCATGTGGATAAGAACAAAGATCTAAAATTGTTTTCTCTGGGATCTTGATAGTTTTTCTAATTGGATTATTCTAGCATTTTCTAATGAGTTTACCTAAATAATCAATTTAAACATCAACTATAATTTTGTGAAATTAGGATGTGGAGTGAATAGACTAATGGAACCACCCAGAGCGATATTTTCCTGAGAAGTTAAAATGTGGCAGTTAATTGTATTGATAAAGGAGTGAAATTCAAAACAAATAAAAGATCAAATTATAGTTTCTGCAAAGTAATTATAAAAACGATGGAGAATTCTTTAAGGATTATTCAAAGAAAAACCACTAGAGTTTAAATTGCGTAATTATCCTTATAAACATGAACTGATGATTTATTGTTGTGTCTGAGAACTATTAAGAGATCAGGAGAAAAGTGCAATATAGGACAAACATTAAAACTGTCAGGAAGTTATTTCCAGAGAATTGTACAGTTGTAAAAAATCACAAGGCTTAGTATTCAAATAAATTGTGCAAGAAATAAGGTAACATTATCTTCAGTTACTATGGTTGAATATCAAGAAAATTCTCCATTGATATTCTGCATAAATTTTATGTACAAGCTACTAATTTCCTCTCTATTTCTAAATCAACGTCATCTCTTTCAGAAGTCAGAAAAATATAATTTAAGGTGCAGCTATCTTTATAACATATACCAGTTCTGAAACCCTAAAAACATCCATGTTAATGATTCCTAGCTTTAGATTTCCAGTCCAGACCTCAGTCCTAAGCTCCACCACTGAACTGTCTACATATTATCTCTCGTTTTAACATCCGAGAGACGTCTAAATTCAGTATGTCCAAAAAGAACTCCAGGGGCTTCCACCCCAGTCTGCTTTACTCACAACCCTCCTCACCTCAATTCATGGTAATTTCCCTCATTCAGTTATTTAGTCAAAGACCTGGGAGTTATCCTGGACTCTTCTGTTTCCCATACAGGCCAATCTGTCTGGAAATCCTGTTGGTTCATAGCTGAGCAGGGCCTTGTGTGTGACTTCTGCCCGATAATATTCATAGGGAAATTTCAAGGAGCACCTTTCTGGAATCTTTCTTTTTTTTTTTATTTTTTACAAATTTTATTTTATTTATTTATTTATTTGCAGGGGTTTTTTTTGGCCAGGGCTGGGTTTGAACCCATCACCTCTGGGATATGGGACTGGCACCCTACTCCTTGAGCCACAGGCGCCACCCTCTGGAATCTTTCTTAAAAGCATCTTGAAATCCCTATTTGACCACAACTTACTCCCCAAAGTGACACAATCTCTATCTCCCTCACTTTGGTTTACTATTGTTTTTCTTTAACACGTATCACCTCTAAAATACTGTATGCAATTATTATATGTACTGCTTCTTGTCTATTTTCACATATTAGAATATAGACTCCATAAAGATAAGGATCTTTATTTTTTATTGATGTACTCTACATGCCTGGAAGAGGGCCTGACTCAAGTACACATCCTTAAAAATCCCACGTATTTGGCAACTGCTTGAAGGTTATAGTTGAATTTCCCCTTAATTTTTTAATGTTTATGTTTAATCATTTTGCTAAAGTTTGCATAATAAAAAAAATACACATGTTTCTCTAAACTTCAGTCCTTTTTAAGACGTGGTGACATAAGGATTTGTTAAATTCACTTTAATATTAATATTGACTTCTGATTTTTTTTACTCAATAGCGTGAATAATACTAATTAATAAACTATGATATGTGTACTTGTTTATTTGTTTTTCTAAGGTATTGATCTACGTCAGAAACTTTATGCTAAACCTGAAGGTGTGGGAGAAGACAGTCTAATTCTTCCTTGGGAACCTTCACGAGATAGACACAAGATCCACATTCACATCAAATCTGTATCAGGCTCAAGTGAAATTATGAAGCTCTTTATAAAGTATGCTAATAGATTCAAAATTTATAATTTAATCCCTGGAATGACATATGACATTGGAGTGGCAACAGTGATCAGTGGGAACTTGAGTGAGCTGGTGACTATTCAACAAATTCTAAGTGAGCATCAAATACTTTTCATTTTTATGAGACATTGGTTGATTTGTGGGTATTATAAAATATTCTCTGATATGCCCCTCCAGTTGCAGGTGGATCTTTCCAAGTAGATTTCTGGTGTGCTTTATCTAATGTTGGCCTTGGAACTTGAAGCAGTGTGCATCTCTTTTTCCTGTGAAAATGCTCCATTATTGCCTGAAGGCAGCATTGTCTTGCTATTGAACTTGACCTTAGAGCCATGGGCTCTGGGTTTAAGTCTGAGTCCCATGATGTGAATAACTCTGGACAATTAGTATGTATTTCATGGGATTACTCTGATTATAGCTGATTGAATAAATATAAGGACCTGCAGTAGTGCCTGACACATGGTTTGTATGTGTTATAGATATTGAATTTACAAAGACATGCCCTTGTATTATAGCACATTAGAAGAAAGCACAGTAGAACCTCTACAGTGACCACCTCCCTCCAGGGACCACCTCCTTCAGTTGACCTAATTTTCATAGACCAGATGCACGCCACATATATATATCAGTATAGTAGGCCTAGTTCCTAGGCCTGGATCCTTTTGTTGACCAGTTGGTTACAATCCCATGAGTGGTTCTACAGTATTGACAATAAAAATCTCTGGGATCAAAGCAAAAAATATTTCCATATTCTTTTTCAAATCTGATTCATTTACTCAATAAGTAATCATTGAGTATTTATTAGGGAAGGAAACATAATTTTTTTTAACCTATTCATTTTTTTTAATTTATGTGAGTTTAATGGGTACAGACAATTTTGTTAGATGGACATATTGTGTGGTGGTGAAGTCTGAGCTTTTAGTGTAAGCCTTATTTGAATAATACCCTCCCCCCTTTCCAAGCCTCTAATGTCCATATGTTTGTATTAGTTAGCTCCCACTTGTAAGTAAGAACATGCGATATTTGACTTTCTGTTTTTGAGTTGTTTTACTTAAGATACTGGCCTCCAATTCTAATAATGTTGCTGCAAAAACAGGATTTTGTTGTTTTTAATGGCTGAATAGTATTCCACTGAGTGTGTGTGTTTACTGTAGGCATATACACATGCCACATTTCTTTAGTCGTGAATTGATGGCTACTTAGGTCAACTCCCTCTTTACTATTGCAAGTGGGGCTGTGATAAACATATGAGTTATACGTGCAGGTCTTTTTTATATAGTAAGTCCTTTTCCTTTAGGTAGGTACCCAGTAGTGGGATTGCTGGATCAAATGGTGATTCTATTTTTGGTTCTTTGAGAAATACCCATACTGTTTTCTGTAAAGGTTGTACTAATTTACATTCTCACCGACAGTGCATTAAGAGTTCCCTTCTTGCCGTGTCCTCACCAACATCTGTTATTTTTTATTTTTATTTTTTAATAGTAGCCATCCTGACGAATATATCTCATTGTTGTTTTAAATTACAAGTTTCTTATGTTTAGTAAAGTTGAGCATTTTTTCTTATGCTTGTTGTCTATTGGTATGTCTTCTTTTGCAAAATGTCTATTCGTGTTCCTTGCCAACTTTTTAATGGGTTTGCTTTGTTGTTGGTGTTAACTGTGTTTGTAAATTTTGAACATTAGTCTCCCACAGATGCATAGTTGGAAACGATTTTCTCCTATTTTGCAGGCTGTCTGTTCACTCTGTTGGTTCTGTCCATTCTTTTGCAGAAGACATTAAGTTTAATTAAGTCTCATTTGTCTATTTTTCTTTTTGCTGCTTGTGCTTTTAAATCTTAGTCATGAATACTTTGCCTAGATCAATGTGCAAAAGAGCTTCCCCTAAGTTTGCCTTTTTCTTTTAGTATTTTTATAGTTTCAGGTCTTATGGTTAAGTCATTGACCCATCTTGAATTGATCTTTGTAAATGGTGAGAGGGGTCTAGTTTCAATCTTCCACATATGGCAAAACAATTTCCAACACCATTTATCAAAAGAGCTGTCCTTTCCCCATATGGACAGGATACATGGGGGATATGTCCTTTCCCCATATCATCTATATACCTATTTTTATGCCAGTACCATGCTGTTTTGATTACTGTAGCCTTGTAATATAATCTAAGGTCAGGTAGTGTGGTGACCTCAGCCTAGTTATTTCTGCTGAGGGTTGCTCTTTTTTCATTTGATAGAAATTTTAGGATTTTTTTTTCTTATTAGATGAAAAATTACATTGGTATTTTGATAGGAATTTCACTGGATGTCTAGGTTCCTTTGGGCACTGTGGTTGTTTTAGTGATATTAATTCTTCCAGTCCATAAGCATGGGATGTTTGTCTGCTTGTGTCATCCACAATTTCTTTTTGTAGGTTTTCTTAGAGATCATTTCTTTTTGTAGGTTTTCATAGAGATTATTCTCCATGGTTAAATATATTCACAGTTCTTTTCTTTTTGTATTTTTTTATGGCTATTATAAATAGGATTCCCTTCTAGATTTGGTTCTCAGCTTGATTGGTATTTGAGTAGATAAATGATACTGATTTTTGTATGTTGGTCTTGTACCTCGAAACTATAATGAATTCATCAAATCTAAGAATTGTCTCTAGATTATGATAAATAGTGGGAGAGAAAAAAGGAAAATGATGTGACAGAGCGTAATTGAAAATAGATGGCAGCAATCACTGTAAATAGTCTGTAATAGAAGGAAGTTATATTTAAATGGAGGCCCAAAAAAGAAGGAGGCAGCATAGGACAGGATGGAAGAAGAGTATTCCAGGCATAAAGATAGATGCTAGACAGAAAAAGTTTGATGCATTCGAAAACAGAAAGAGCGATATGTGTGGTGTATATAACTAGGAGGGAGAAAGGTAAGAGGGCATGCTTTGGATGTTATTTTGGAAGAAATAGATCCGATAGGCTATGCTTTTGACATTTTCTATGAGAGAAGTGGGACGCTTGTACAGAGTCTGCTGCAGGATGGTGAAGATCTGACTGCTCATGTTTCAAAAATTTCCCTCTTTCTATATGTACAGAATGAGTTGTTAACTGAATGGGAGGATGCTGTAGACACCCAGGGAAAGATTAGGTGAACAAGAGTAGAAGCAGTGCATGAGGAAGGTCGTAGATACATTTTCCAGTGTGGAAGTAGGAAGTTCAAGATGGAGGGCTTGTAAAGCGGGAAGAAAGGAAGAACCCTGAGGTTTTAACTTAAGCAAGTTAGGTGACTGGTGATGACATAGTAGGAGAGAAATTATTGGACCTCATGGTCATTGTATCTTATACTGAGGGAGTCAGATTGAAAAAGAAAGAACTGATCCAAAAAAGTATGTGCCAACAGCGTCCACTCAACCAGCACTGTATCTTCCCATTTTAACGTCCGAAGACTAAAACTAATCTCACGGTGGGCATTTTCAAGCTCAGATTTTTAAGAAACCTACCTAAAGGCAAGTATGATTGAATTAGTTATAAAAGAGAAAACAACTAAGAAAGAGATATTACCAAGAAGAATTGTCTCTCATGCTTATAAAACAAGTCCTTACTTACTTACTGGCAGAACAGAAGAACTAAAATGTAAAACTGGGAAATGATTTATCTGCTTAGATCAATTTTTATATTTCCCAAGGGTATATTACCCATCATCTAAGTAGGAAGTTTTAAGACATGGAATAAATTATTTCTAAGTTTCCTTCCAGATCAGAAAGTCTTACAATTCTTTTACTCTATGGCATACAGCATCTTCCAATTCATCTGCCATTTAAAATGCCAACTTTTTAAAACTTCCGTTTCTAGACTTCTTTTGCAATCTGCTCAACGCTTATATCTCCAGCCTAAGTAGATTTCTTAGCTGTATGTATGTATTGAATTTGTTTGTCAAACTTTTATCCAGCATGGATGCAGAAACCGTGTGTTAATATATACAGATCCCTAAGAAGAATAATAGAATTTGAGGGTTTGCAGTAAGGACAGAGATTTTGCTAATTATATATCAGCTGATACATAATTCCCAGAAGAGTGTCTCTGATCATTCAGGACTTAACTAATTCATTTCCAGAATTTCCTCCATCATAGACCTAAGTTTCCTCTCCAGAGCATCACAGAGCAATCTACTTACTAGTTTAATTAGAGGCATCAAATGTTTAGAGACATTCATTTGTGTCTCTGATGCCTAATTTTTGTTTTCCTCCTGGGTAATTATCTTTAGTTCCCTCAAATACTACACTATTTCTTATAATCCTATTGAGAGCTACTCAATTTTTAGGCCTGATAATCACTTTTAACATTCCCAGATTATTTTTTATCAGTCATTGCTACTGTCTCAGATCCTAAAGCAATTATTAACCTGTTCCAAGGGGCATAGGCACATGTGATATTCATGCATCTGTTCGACAAATACTTACTGATACGCGCCACGTTATCGTATTGTGTTTCTCTTTCTTCTGTACACTTTAAAACTGTCAAGCACAGAAAGGTATTTGTTTTTTAATGAACTGTAATAGGCATTTAGAAGACAATGTAATTTACACATACATTTATTTCCCTTCCCCTTTGAAGCTTATATGTCTGTTCCTCCCTCTAATTGTCCTGAATATAACGAGCAGAACATGATCTCCAGCTATAATTGTGCACCTGAACCATAAAATGTGCCCTCGGGAAGAAGGTGGTACTTAGAGAGCACAGAGCTGGGACCAGACTGCATGGGTCAGAATTCCAGCTCCACCTCTTGGGAGCTACATCCCTCACAAAGTTACCAAGGTTCTTTGGTCCTCAGCTTCCTTCTGTCTATGATAGGAATGCTAATATCTATCTACTTTATGAAGTTAATGCAATTTTAGGGCTTGTCGGTGCTAGACACCCAGCATGCACTAGGAGAGTTTGCTGTTGTGATTTGTACTCCTCAGCAGGAGTGGAGTTTGGGAACTTTGGCCACGCCTAGTAGGAAGGGAAACCATTTCAGCTGTTGGAGTGATTTCTCTTTGTTGGAGGAACTAACTAAACCCAGGTTTTCTTGAGGAAAGAAGATCTCTAGGAGGGCTGGTGTTTGAGTTTCCTTTTGTCCTCTCGCCATAGCAGAATGAATTTCATAATATACTGAGCCTCCCCCAGACCTCATTCTACCTTGTCTCTAATAAAAGCCTTTGAATTTGGCCTAGTTCAGTTTGTCTCCTGTTGAGAAAGCCTAATAGAGCCCCTGATGCTATCACTTCTTTTGATAGAGCTTTGCTGGGAAAAATAGTAAGAATAGAGATCATAGTCCCAGAGGCAGAACCCGTTCAAAGTCCCACAGTGTGGCAATGTGTTTCTTTTCTTTGTTTTTAATGAGTTCTTTTTCCACGTGATTTTTTTTTTTTTTTTGCCAGATTTTCAGGATGCAGTTTTAAAGATAAAGCTTAACTTTGTCCTATCCTATGCCTACCTGGCTTTGCCGACTCTCTGCTTTAAATTGTCATGTGCTAACACAATGAGCCCCGTTCCCTAAGTGGAGCTGGTGGAGAACTCCAGGCTTATCCCCTCAAGGTCATGGCACTGACTTTATATACTTTTAGAACCTACATTAGGCCACATCTATTTGAAGTCTCTGCTCTTCGGAGAAAATGTCGTCAGTACCCAAGAACATGGACGCGAACTGGTTCCATGACTGTGCTGGTCACTAATTTCACGTACCCAGATCCTTTAACTCCTGCTCAGAGCACGCTGAGAAGCTTTCCCAGATCATCTCCCGCACATTCAGATGGGTCATGTGCTTGTGGGATGTCCCTCTTACCTTGTAAAATCCGTGGTTACTCTCAGACCTTTGTAACTAAAGATGATTGTACAGAACTTAAAGAGAAAACCCACAACGCTGTTAGTGATGACACAAAAGTTGAGATAATCTAATGGGAAATCATGGTAAAGAATGCAAGGAAACCATAGGATACCGTGCAGAATCAGTAATGGTTAGCTTATTAAACATTTCTTCATCAGTACTGAGAAGGCAAGAAGTATGCAAGTTAGAGCTTGATGGAGTTATTTTACTGAATGGATGTTCTAGAATGCTCACTTCAGGCATATGTGAAAATTCCTTCCCAAGTACTGGCTCCGGCTTCAGTAGCAGATTCACACTATCAAAATTAGTTCAGAAATTTAGAACACGTTCCATTGCATCAAACCAGGTGTGACAAATAAAACTGAGAAAGAAAGGACCATCTAGTTATTCTGTGAAGGGAAAATAATCTTTTTCAGAATAGATAGTTTAGAAGAAATCTGCTGGGGTGGAGGGGGAAGGCAGACTTAAAGAAAAACTGGATGGTATCCTCAAGATCCACAAATGGAATTCAAATTAACATTGACCCGAGGGAAAATAATCTGAATAGAAATTGTCTAGAATTTTAAATCTGCTCTAAATAGCTCAGCAGAGAATTGAGGCACCATCAAGCTCTAACAGAGTCAGGGAGAGGATAAAATGTAAATAAATACTTCCTCCAAACTAAAGCTGGAACCTGTTTCCAACAGTGAAACAATGTGCCTACTCAAAATCCCTGTTGCCTGGGGTCTAGTCTGCCCTCCACAGCATGGCATGGGAAATGCCCTAGAGAGAGCGTCCAGCTTCAGAGGTGGCCCTGGCACGCCCTGTCCCTGATCCTCACAGCTCATGCTTTAACCACCTGAGTGCCCCCTGCTTGGGACTGACCTAGGCAGCTTAAATGTGAATGAAATCTCTTATTTAACCAGCCACTGACCCTGCCACGTAGATACAAGTCTCCTTCCCATGGTAGGGAGGAGAAAACCGAGGCACAGTGACTAAGTAACTTGCCAAAAAGGACTCCGCTAGGAAAGAGCTGAAAGAATTCAGAATTCCTTGCACACATGGAGATACTCTTTTGGTTTTCATATCTTGTTTATGATTTTTCTCTGCCTGGAATCGCCTCAATAGTACCCTTCGCCCTTTACACGTGCTCTTTCTGGTAATCTTGTACTATCTTTTAAGACTCAGATAAAAATGCCTTCAACTCTGCAAAGCCGTCCCCAGTGTTCTCTGCTGGAAATGCTGATTTCCTCCCCTGTTCTAAACAGCTTTTTGTTCACATCACTAGCTCAGGTCTGGCAATTTTGAGATGCTGGTGAGTTCACCAAATATTTCTTTCCTGAGAACTGGAGCCCTTTGAAAGCAGGAACCTGGCCTTATTTACTTTATCTGAGCATGGTAAACATTAAGTTTATTGCATAGGCATTTAATAGTCTCACAAATATATAACATGCAAGATAAAATTTAAATAAATCTTTAGATTCCTGATTATAAATCTCTCTTCTTTCTTTTAGAGTCCAAAACTGTCTGGATTGTTACCCCTAATGGAAGTTGTGGAACCTGTCTAATCTTATTTGCTCAAATGCCCAGCGTTGGGGTGTTTGACGGCATACGCATTGTAATTGAAGGAGGACCAAACAGAACCATGCTTTTAACACATGGTAATAAAATCACTGTTGAAAATTTAACCCAGGCACGTTTCGTTTCCATTACCAGGGGTACTAAATTAAATAGTATGTATTATGTGCCTGCTGTAAAAACATGTATTTTAAAGACTTTTCTATTTTGTGTGCCATTTTAAATTGGTAGTCTGTGCTCACTTCAATGGCACTGTTTTCAAGAATCTTCTAAAATAACTTTATTGTAAATGCCTCGTTCACTGAGCCAGCCATTTCACTGCCCAAATATATAGGTAGAGCTAACTTATGTAAAATTGAGGTCAAGATTTAAAAAATAATAATCTGTACAATAACAAAAAAATACTTGCTTTTAAATGACTTAAATGACAGAATTTTAAATGACTTAATCCAGGAGTGAGTAATGTGACTAATTGTTGGCCAATTATAAAAACTAGATTATATTTTTGAGACTGATGGTCTTGGTAGTGTCTCCAAACACAAATAAGCCTTTGTTTGCTCTTTCCATATTGCTGTTTTTCTGGAAAAAACTAGTACTATTTCCCTTAGATTTATTTTGAATATTTAAAGTCAATATTTGTTGCCATCTACATATTGTATGTTTGTTCATATCGAGAATTACATTTTGAGATTCAGACTGATTTATCATCTCTTTAAGTCACTTAAAAATTTTGCAAATATTAATTTGGAACACTTAGAATGCATGAAATTTATTTACATGATCCATTCAGTAGACGTAGAAACGAATAGCAAAGACTAATAAATGCTGTGGCAAAATCACATTGGGTCCTAAAAACATTATAATTTTAATTCAGACTATAACATGGTCAGTTTCTCCATTATTTGCTCTTCCTGTCCTGTGTCATCAACAACAATGACAACTACAACAAAAAAATAGCTGGGCGTGTGACAGGAGCCTGTAGTCCCAGCTACTGGGGAGGCTGAGGCAAGGGAATTGCTAAAGCCCAAGAGTTGGAGGTTTCTGTGAGCTGTGATGCCACTGCACTCTACTGAGGGTGACATAGTGAGACTCTGTCTCAAAAAAAAAAACAACTCCCAAAGTGATGTCAGAAATCATATTATTTTGATAGCATTTTAGGATATTTATAATCATTTCAGTACATGTTTATATTTTATTATTCTACTTGCTTATGATTTTGATCTAGTTTTTATATTATAAATCTTCACAGGCAGCATTCTTTTCATTTGGCAATTCTCACTTTTAAAAATAATTTATCTGAATATATGAATATTGTGATATCAATCTGCAAAATAAATCAATATAAAAGATGAAAGTTTAAAGCTGTCATTTTTCCATTTTCCTAAAATGATTATTTTCGTTTTTGCTAGATGAGATCTTTTGAGAAAAATACGTATTGAAACTCATCAGACACAATTTATTTTTAGCTTTAATGAATATTTGATACAAAGAGGATACTTTTTCCTCTTTGTGTAGACTTGGTATTTCTTTCTCTGCTGTCTTTTCAGCCTGTCTTAATAGTTTCAGAAACCTTTTGTTCCTTTGAATCTTGTGTATTTGTTCCTGTTAATTTGGACCCAGGCAGTTTTCTGCAGTATCAAGGTTGGCTGCATGTGATGGTATTTACATTGGCTCTCAGTAGTGCAGCTGGTTATCACATTTTATACACTGTCGCTGTCTATGGAAGCGACCATTTTTAATGAGGATAGAGACACGGGTCAATTAATACATTTTGTTCTTTTGTTCACATTGTGCTTTTAATTCCCATGGGAGGGATAAGTTAACACTTAGAAAACATTCAAGAAGAATCTAAGCATGGTACGTGTTTTGGTAGGTCTGGAAGCTCCGTTGCCTATGCGGGAGGACAAAGTTACAGACTCTTCCATAGAAATCCTCTGGACTGGAGCTAGTGGGAGTTTTGAGCGTTATGAAATCACATGCGTACACTGTGCCGCTGCTCTCATGGTATGGTATTCAGGGGCCTTTGGAGGAACTGAGCTTGAGTTTTCATGCTGAAACCAATACGACTGCATTCTTAACCTTAGATGGAAGTAAAACTAAATAACTCACAAGTTTTTGTGTTTCGTTTTTTTGTTTTTTAATTTTCTTTTGCTTGTATTTGATTGGGGCACTTTTTAAAATGAACACATGGTAATTTCTTCCTTGGCATTGATAGGTTCAGGAGATCAATCAAGAAACAGTGACATTCTGTGACCTGGATCCTGCCACAGGGGATACCTTTTCAGTACGGATCCAAAAAGGAGATTTTAAAGACAGTGCCCCTGATAGGAAGGAGATGCACACAGGTACAGCCCGTGTAAGCACCTTAGGCGTTCCTTTCATGTTTAAATATGTACTTGGTTCTTTGGGAAACTGGTCCATCCTTGCTCGTTTCTCTTTATGGGTCATGTCTCCTGTTTCTTTTCGGTTTCCCCTAATGCAGGTTATCCCAACATCCTCTGTGTATGTGTTGACAGATGGTAGAATTGCTAACTGCCTGGGGTCTGGCCAGATTCTCCATCTACGATTTAATTTCCCTATTTTTCTGTTGAGCAGACAATGAAATGCCATTTTCCCAGTGCAAGCAGCTTACTCTCAATGGCAGATGGTGAATTATCCCTTGGTAGTTATCCCATGTATGAAATAAAAGATGACTGGGAAAGACGTTTGCAAAACGTAGACGTCGGCATATCTAGTGACGTAGACTTGTCAACTTCAACTACTCCACTAAAATACGCGAACACTGATTTATGTATTTGCACCTGGTCATGTCTGGCATTCTTTTACTATGATAACAAAGAAAGAGACTGAGAATATCTTGGAAATTTCTTTTTTTATGCTCAGAAGAATTTTAAAGAGGAAACAAAGTATGTATTATCCACACATAGGCTAATTTAACTTTTTTCCCTGGGAAAGAAGAAAGACTTTTTGTATTTAGATTGTAATTACCTGTCCTGATGATTAACCTTGTCTCAGTTTGGGGTTTGGTTAGGATGAGACCTAAAAACAAATGCTTCTGAGATTGGTGGTTGTACAACACCAAGACTCTAGCCACTTCCTATGTTTCAGAGAGAAGGGAAATTTCAAGTACAATACTACCAGGACACACGTTAACTTTATTTCAAAGCTTAAGCTAATTTTTTTATATTGTCCTTTTTTTACTTCTCATATCTACCAGGTAAAATAAAAGGAAGGTCTTGGCTAGTCTCAGAGTTTTCAGAAATTTGATCCAAAGAGTGATTCAGGTCTATTTTAAAGTAGGTAGTGTGTGCTGTAGAAAATGTTACTTTATTGTCTGTGTTTTAAATGCTACAGCCCCCAGTGCAGCTGAATTTATGAACCATAGCAGAGACTCAAATGCAATAACTGTTTGCTGGCCTGTAGCTAGAAGTCTTCTGGAGGGATACATTATTTCATCATCCAGTGGAAGTTTAAAAAAAGAAGAAATCCTGCCTTCCACTAAAAGGTATGAAAATATTGTAAAGAAATTATGTCAAGTGACATGGAATAAATTTAGCATTTTATCTCTTTTAGAAAGCTATGACAGTGGATAAATATAAACAGAGTTTGGAAAATTGGGAAGGACATCTTTTTGGACTACAGTGTAATCAGAATATGTACTGTAATAAGTTGTTTTTGCAAATGAATTTAATAATGACCTTGTTTAGGATAGTCTCATGCTTTTATGTCTAAAATTCACGTTCTGGGTTAAACTTTCTCTACATAGAAAGTTATGATTTCTAATTAGCCATTTGTTTTTAAGCATAGCAAATGATCTCCATGCTGACAATAAAAAAGAAATGTTCATAAATTTATTTCTGCAGATGGTGTGAGAAAATGGAGTTTTCCAAATGTTTCCGAGCTAACTGTTTTAATATGTGACTTTTCTTCCACGTGTAGGACATTGACAGTTAATAGCCTTTCTCCAGGGACTGACTTCGTAATTGGCGTTATGAGTACCAAGCAGCTAAAGAGAAGCCATCCTACTGTCCTTGTGATGAGAACCGGTAAGTTCATTTTATACTGAATTAACTTTTCATGGGCAGAAAGAAGGGAAATACTTTTGTTTAAAGACAATATCTAATTAAAAATGACTATGAAGGGGTTTACGCTATGGTTGAAGAGGAGGAATACTACATTTACACGGAGAAAGTCTGAGTTCTGTTCCTGCCTCTGTCACTTCTTATGTGACTTTAGGCAAAGCAATTAAGTTCTCACTTAGCAAATGAGAATAATTATTCTTGTTTGGATAGACGATCTTGTTACTAAGATCAAATGTGGAGCTCTTTTTGAAAAACAGTGCAAACTTCTCTAAAACCCTGAGGTACTATTGTCATGAAACACTCAATGTTTTATTTTCTAATACTTTGACTATTAACATCTTCTGAAAATAAAAAAAAATCTTGGGGGATGAATAAAATAGATCTCACTCTCTTTTCT
This sequence comes from Galago senegalensis, assembly GCA_963575145.1. NCBI lineage: Eukaryota > Metazoa > Chordata > Mammalia > Primates > Galagidae > Galago > Galago senegalensis. The sequence continues at coordinate 30,347 of CAUYTI010118434.1, read as the reverse complement.
ATTGTATTATTTGTTTTCAATTTGCCTCTTCTGACATTTTATCATCACTTTACCGATATGCTTTTCTTAAATGGCTGTTCCAAAGAGCTCTTACACTTAGGCCCAGGCCCACGAAAGTGTGCTCCAGCACCAAGTCCTTAGTCATGAGAGAAGGCCTAACTTTAGAAGTTGGAGGGTGAAGGAAAGGAAATTACTTAAAAATGTAGCGGTAGTCTAATCAATTACTTGGAAATAAACTAAAAATACAGCAATTATTATACACCGCCATGCTATTACGTGCTTAAGTCACTGTGTTGAATTTCTACAGGTGACCCGAAATGGAGGGTGGGGCTCAGAAGTATTTATAAGTCACGATTAAAGATATAAGTTCATACGACACTCAGCTGCCTTTCATAAAGACCTTTCTGCCAAACATCCTGAATAGATGAGCAGCTCTATTTTGTAAAGTGATGGCTCATGGTTTCCTATCAGTAAAAGCTTAGCTGCTGCTTAGATGTGGGCTGTGTCATTCTCACTGTCACCATCGTTCCCATTCTCCTCATTGTCATCACTGCTGTCATCATTACATTCAGTGCATCACACCAAGTGTCTCTGTCAAGTACTCTGTGAAGCATTTTTCTCCGCTTTCTATCACTTAACTCCTACTGACGACCTTTATTCTAACAATCATAATAAGATGCATATTTTTACATGTTTTACAAATGAGGATTCTAGGCCTGAAGAATTTTAATAGCTTATACAAGATGACACAGAAACTTGAACTCTTATTTCCCTGATATTGAATTCTGACCTTGTAACCATTGTGCTTCAATGGGAGGTCCCCTATGCTATAGGAAAGACTAACTTTTTTCACTTGTGTTTTCTCCAATAAGGGAGGTAATTTTTTTTCATCGTTCCCATTTTATAATGCGTCTTTTTTCTTCTCTTCTACATGAGTGATTTTTTTCTTTTTGTACCTTCTTTTCTTTGAAAGCTGTCATAAATACATTCGGAAGTAGTTGGAATATTAATAGATGTACAAAGTAGAGCTAAAATATGTTGTAGGAATTATAAATTAATTCCCACTGGAAGGGAATGTACAGCTCAGAAAAATAGAATATGTGTTTCACAGGTTTACCACTGAGTTGAATTCCAAAAAACTTAAATCCACATGTAAGTAGGGGAAAATACTCCAGGTAAAATTTGAATTTTAGAGTTGAAATTAGTCTAATAAAATATTATATTTCTTTGTTAAGTATCCAATGTACTCAGCCCTACTATGAAACTAATTTATAGCTTTCATAGGAAAGCTATAACCCAATTTTAGCACAGGAATATGGGGAGAGAGGAGAGGGAGGAGAGGGGAGAGGAAGGGGAGAGGGGAGAGTAGATGGAGGGGGGGTGATTGGTGAGATCACGCATATGTTTCATCCTGTAAGGGTACATTTGAATCTCTCTAAATGTAGAATATAAATGTCTTAACACAATAAGAAAAAGAAATGAAGGCTATGTTAACCAGTTGGATGAAAGTATTTCAAATTATATACAGAAACAGTACACTGTACCCCATGATAGTATTAATGTACTCTGCTATGATTTAATACAAAAAATAAAAAAAAAAAACAATCATGGAGAAGCAGATGGCACATTTGCTAACTGAAAAAATAAATAAATAAAATAAAATTTCCATTGAAAGCTCTGCTTTTGTCTGTAGCTGACCTGGGTGCAATGGTTTTGGTACCTAGTGAGTGACAAGTTTGCTCTATTTAATTTTTCAGTCAGAAGGGTATAAGCAGAACCAATTGAGATGTCTATGTTGTTGGCTATTGTTTCTGCTGTTAATCATCAGTATTATTCTTTAATTAGGGCATGAACAAAACTAATTGTTTCCTCTCAAGTTGAGGTGGATGGTCTGCTGCATGAGCTCTATCTTCAACATTATCTCATCCCTTCTTAACATAAGTTACTCACTTGTAAACTGCTGATTACTTTGGCACATTGTACCCATAAACTTTTTGTAAAGCATCAATAATTTTATCATTCTTCCATCCACCTTCACCATAAATTTTATGTTTGTTCTTGCTTCAATTTTAGCAGAAATTACATTGCTTTGATAGGAGCTCTTTTCCAACTGATGTCTTATCGTTCTGAGGGCCTCAAACTAGAGATGTTCAGACATCTTGTAACAAGTTAGTTTGAGTATATTTTTATGACAAAAATTGAAATCCATGCATAGGCAAAAATATGCATTTTCCATGAACTTTTTGAAGACTCCTCATATTAGCATATGCTTGTAAGTTGCTTGCTATTGGTATTTAAACTAAGTTTTGATTAAGCCTGTCATTCTTATCTACATCTCACAGAAGCCAAAGCTTTACTTTCTTGAATTATAGGCTCAATTATTTAACTAGTTGTCATACATCTTCCTTACTTACCACCAACTAAGCTTGAAGTAAACTTTGTGATAATTACTTTACCCTTGATTGCCATGCAAATTCTTTGATCTCATTTAATAATGTTTTATTTTAGCTATGAATTACACATGGCTTTAATATAATCTTTTATAAATCAGTGAAGACCAAGATTGTTATCAGCACATAAAGATGATGTATGAGGACTTAAGGATTCTCTCTTCTCTGGCTGTGTTCTCAGAAGGTAGTTTTACTTCTAACACTTAACAGATGAAAATAAATACCCAAAGATGTAAACTAAGATATGGTTGCTGTAAATGTGGCTAAAAATATTTGAAAAATACTTGAATTTAGGTGACTAGGGTTTCTTTTCAGAGAGGCAAGACAGAAATAATTTTTTGTAACCAAAAAAATTGAAATGTGATCAATTGTATTGTATCCAAACTGAATAGATAGGGGAAGCTGGACCTAGAATGTAGGAGTAAAAAATTCTGTTCAAAGGTGACACATTAAACTTGAGGGGCATTCTTATTATACAATCAACAAATAGATTGTGATGCACTGTGCCTGCCCCAGTAAAATCGATTTATCTATTTCCAGAACTATCTATCTTTGTTGGTGCTAAGTTTATGCCGATCATGCAAATTTTAAATTATTATTTTGATTTCTCAAAGACAAAATTTTTGTCTGTATTTCTCTTGATACAGTACAGGAGATGACTGGACCACAGAGATGAATATTTGAGTTATGGATAAAGTGACCATATGTCCTGTTTTTTCCAGGATAGTTGCAGCTTGTACATCTTGGCCAGCTAATTATTCATAGTTTCCCCTTTTCAATCTTAAAAGTTTCATTGTGGACAGTAAATTATGTGGTCACTTCAGTTTATGAGAAACTCTTTAGCAATAAACTTAATTGACTACAACTTATACACAAATGTCTTATAAGTTTAGTTAGATGTAATCTATCCCTAAGAACTTGATCAGCACTTAACATTAATTTACCAGATCTGTGAGTATGTAACAGACTTCAACCTATGGGATTCTATCAAGATGGTGTCACCTAGTGAAATCTGGTCTGATCTTTTGTTAGATATATGCAACCCATTTCTCAGTTTTCTTTTCTTTCTTCTTTTTTTGCAGTTTTTGGCTCGGACCAGGTTTGAATCTGCCACCTCAGGTATATGGGGCCGGCGCCCTACTCCTTTGAGCCATAGGTGCCGCCCAATTTCTCAGTTTTCTGTATGTGAAATTATGGTGGGGCTGCTTATAGAATTTTCGGCTATGTTACATTTAACTTTCAAGGCCATTGCCATCTTTTAATTTACCACAAGAGATTAGAATTTTAAGATACAGTATTCTCAAAATTAACTATAGCCCTTGTGAAGGATCTCAAGGATATTTGGAATCACTAGAAGCCGGATACTAAGCTTAATTCAGGATGTTTGGGGGAGTAAAGGCTACCAGAATTTCATTTCAAAGAACTTCCATGTAGATGATGGCAGCAATAAGAATATAATGTATAGTTGGCAAAAACTATGTAACAGCTGGGAAAAACATGATGATGATGATAATAATAATTATCATGATGTATAATTTTAAATGATGGGATGATGAGGATCAGCTTGCTTATCTCAAATGGTCATCCAAAGAGATGGAATAAGTCTAAATCTCCCTTCACTTCTCAGGTGAACTTCTATTTGTTCTATTTGACAATAATTAGACCTCTAACCCCATATTTACTTTAATACAAATGCATGCTATTAATCATGAGGAAACTTGGAGAAGTGTAATCTGACATTTAGAATGTTCTTCTGTAGGTGGCATAGTTATATCTACTTCATATAATTTGGATTGCATCACGTAGATTGTGATATTTCTCTTTTTTCTTTTCTTTTTAAACTTATTTAGTTTTTGCAGTTTTCAGGCAGGGCTGGTTTTGAACCTGCCACCTCCGGCATAGAGGGCCAGGGTCCTACTCCTTTGAGCTACAGGTGCTGCCCAAAACTTATTTTCTTTTTATTTGACCAAAGATATCATTACAGAAAGCCTTAAAAATTCAATCTAAATAATATAAGCATAATAAGTCAGTCATATTAATAGCGATGGCTCCTGCTGGTGCTAGAGGTCCTATTTATTTTGAAGTTTAACTCATCAGATTCATCTTTTTCTGGCAAAAACAATTTTTATTTTTAGTAAAAATCAACTTAAAAACTAGTTGTTATATTAAATAGTTTTTATTTCTAATTTTAGAAGTACATTCCTATGACAAAATACTATTAATAATATATTACAAAATCTATTCTTAAGAAGGTGAAACCATCAATATAACAATTATACAGAAATATATAGTTGTTTTCTCTCTATGTCTAGAAATCCCAAGAGTCTTTAAATTGCTAAAATTAATTTTTCAGAACTTTTTAAAGCTTGTATATAAATATACATAATAATACCTTTTAGCTATCTGGGTAATAACAGTTTTAATATAGAAATTGCCTAATAATACATCTAATTAGAAAAATATAGAAACTATATGAAGATATCTATAAAAATCATATTAAAAAATTTAAGGTAATACTTAAAGGGAAGATATCCTGTATTTATTTTATATAAAATGTAAATAATCCTCTAATTAATAAAGAACATTATGGAAATTTTAGTTAACATCCTTTTTATGTAAATTGGATAAAAATTATTTTACAAGTGATTTGGAAGACTAATAGTCAAAGATTGGTCAAGCAAATTATGAAAAATAAAAATGGTGGCTTTAGGAACTTGCTTTAGTAGATATGCATAAAGCTGTAGTACTCAAAATAATATTGAAATGAGCCAGGAATAAACAAACAGATTAGTTACATATAATCAAAAGTCTAGAAATGGATCCAATGAATGTGAAGACTTCATATACAACAATGGGTTTATTCTAAACTTAGGAAAAAATAGAGGGTTTATTTTAGTAAAAGTGCTTGCATAACTGACTTTCCATCTGGAGGGAAAAGGCTAGATCTTTATCTTATACCATAAATAAAAATTAACTCCAGCTGAATTCAGAATTTAAATTAAAAAATACAAATATGAAAACTGGAAGATATTTGCATAATCTCATAACAAAGGGGAGAATCATTCTAAATAAGAATTTAGGAGTGATAATGAGAAAAACAAGAATATTTGCAAACATTACAAAATAAAAACAAAAGGCAAAAAGAAAAATGTAGCAAAAAACACTATAATATAGCCTAGAAAAGGCAAATTAAAATAAAAATTAAAAATGCCTTTATCCATAAAAATGCCAAGAAAACTATTTGCAACTTTAAACATAGATACCTTGAGACTTTAACTGAAATATCAGCTCTTCTTGGATCTCAAGCCTGTTGTCATTTAGACTGGAAATACAACTATACCATCAGTTCACTTGCATCTCCAGCTTGCTGACTGCAGATCTTGGAACTTATGAGTCTTCAGAATCACATGAGTCAATTCCTCATAATAAATACCTTTCTCACTATATATACATTCTATTGTTTCTGTATCTTTGGAGAAGCCTGACAAGTAAACAAGCTGTGGAATATTACATAACTATCAAAAAGAATGAGGTGGAGCTGTATTTATTGAATTGAAGGATATCCATGAGCTGTAATAGGATGCATATGGTATTAGGTATTAGTGTTAAATAAAATAATTAAAAATATGTGTGTGCCTATGTGCACTCATGCATTGTTATATATGATTGGTAAAAAACTGTGTGAATGGAGTTATGACTAGGCTGTGTACTTTAATTCCCAAGCTAATGGGGGAATAGGAGAATGTAATAGAGTAAAGAGGTAATTATATTTCTACTTGAATATGTGTAGTGTTTTGCTGATTAGGGTAGGTTTTGGTAATTTTACTATTTTTTAAGAATTTTTGAATTAAAATTCACATAACATAAAATTCACCACATAAAAGTGTATAATTCACTAATTTTTAGCATGTTCATGTCATACAACTATCACCAGGATCTAATTCTAAAACATTTACATCTTCACTGAAGGAAACCCTGTTTTCCCAATGCCATACTCCCCCTATTTCCAGATGACCACTGATCTGTTTTCTATTTCATTGAACTTGCCTATTCTTGAAATTTAATATGTTATACTATATGTGGCCTTTTGTGTCTTTATTTGTTTGTTCTAGCACATTTACAAGTTTCATTCATTCTGGAGCATGTTTCAGTACTTTACTTTTTGTGGCCAAATAGTCAAATAGTAGTCCATTGTATGAATATACTACATTTTGTTTGTGTATTCATCAGTTCATGGGTATTTGAGTAGTTTCTACTTTTTGGCTTTTGTGAATAATGAATGCTGCTATGAACAGTTCTGTGTAAGAGTTTGTGTAAACATGTATTGTAAATGGTCCTGGATATAAACCTGTTATAAGTTGAATTATGTTCCTACAAAATGTATGTGTTCAAGTCCTAATCCTGAGTATATCTCAGAATGTGATTGTATTTGGAAAGAGTACCTTTAAAGAGCCAGTTATGGTCATATGAATGATCCCCATCCCAATCTGTTGGATGCCTTACCATGAAGAAGAACATGCCACAGGTAAGGTGCACAGAGGAAAAGTCATGTGAGTACAGAGTGAGGAGGTGGTGTATGTCAAAAAGAGAACCCTCAGGAGAAGTCAAGTATACCAGCAACTGGATAAACTGGATAGCAAACTTCTAGCTTCTAGAGCTGTGAGAAAATAAATTTCTGTTGTTTAAGCCACTCAATCTATCGCTATTTTGCTCTAGCAGCCTGAGAAGGCTAATATAATACTTAAAAGAGTAGAATTTCTGGGTGATATATATATATTTTTTAGACAGAGCCTCAAGCTATCCCCCTGGGTAGAGTGCTATGGCATCACAGCTCACAGCAATCTCCAACTCCTGGGCTCAAGCGAGTCTCCTGCCTCAGCATCCCAACTAGCTGGGACTACAGGCACCCACCACAACGCCTGGCCATTTTTTGGTTGCAGCCATCATCATTGTTGTTTGGCGGGCCTGGGGCTGGTGATATTTTTGAACCAAACTGTTTCCCACAGTTGGTGTTCCATTTTAAACTTCTACCGGCAATGTTTTACTGTTCCAATTTCTCCACCTCCTCATTAATATTGGCTATTTTCTGGGTTTTTAAAAATTATTAGAGTCATCCTAGTGGACATGAAGTCTTATCTCATGGTGGAATGTTGAGCAACCTTTCACATGAAAATTGGACATTTGTACTAATTCTTTGGAGGTGTTTCTGTTCAAATCCTTTGCTGATTTTTAAAATTAAGTCATTTGTCTTTTTATTGTCAAGTTGGAAATGTTCTTTATATATTTTGTACATTAAATCTTTGTCAGATGTAAGGATACAAATATTCATGCAATCTTAAAAATCTACTCATCCACTCTGTGAGTTGTCTTTTCACTTTCTTAATAATATCTTTTGATGAACAAAAGTTGTTTTTATTTTGATGAAGTTCAATTTATTTTTTCTTTGGTTGTTGTGCTTTTGGTGTTTCATTTAAGATATCACTGCCTAAATCAAGGTCTGAAGACTTACTGTTATGTTCCCTTTCAATAGTTGTATAGTTTTAGTATTTATTTAGGCATTTGAACCATTTTCAGTTCCTTTTTGTATATTGTATTATATAGGGATTTAAATTCACTTCTATTCATAGTTTCCACACCATTTTGGGAAGAGTATTCTTTCCTCATTGAAAGATCTTACCATGCTTGTCAAAAATTAATTGACCAATATATACATAGTGGGTGTAATTCTGGGAGTTAAATTTCATTCCATCATCTGTCTATATGCCACATGTCTATCCTTATGCTAATATCATATTGTTTTGATTACTGTAAGTTTCTAGTAAGTTTTAAAATTGTGAAGCGTGAGCCCTTCAACTCTATTATTGTTTTTCAATATTCTTTTGGTTACATGGATCCCATACATTTTTGCATGAATTTTAGAATTGGCTTTTCCATTTCTGAAGAAAAAAAAAAGGCAGTTGGAATTTTGAAAGGGATTGCATTGAGTCTACAGGTTACTTAGGGGAATTACTGCCATCTTAACAATATTAAATCTTCCAATCTGTAAACATAGGATGTCTTTCCTCTATTTAGGTCTTTAATTTCTTCTGACAATGATTTGTAGTTTTCAGCGCATGAGTGCTTCATTTCCTTGATTAATTTATTCTTAAGTAGTTTATTATTTTTGATGCTATTGTAAATTAAATTGTTTTCTTAATTTCACTTTCAGGTTTTTTATTGTAATGTATGGAAATACAGCAAATTTTTTATACTGACCTTGCATCCTGAAACATCACTGAATTCATTATTAGCTCCAGTAGAGTTATATGGTTTTGTTCCCTTCTTTGTTGTATTCTTTAGGGTTTCCTATAGATTATTTCATCTGATAATAATTTTACTTCTTCCTTTCCAGTCCAGATGCCTCCTATTTTTCTTGCCTAAATTCACGTAGATAGTATTTTTAGTACAATATTTAATAAAAGTAGAGAGAGTAGATATCTTTGTCTTGCTCCTCATGTTAAGAGAAAGCTTTGGTGTTTTACCATTAAGTTTGATGTTAGTTGTGAATTTTTCACAAATACTTTTTATCAGGTTAAGGAATTTTCCTTCTGTTCCTAATTCGTTGAGTGTTTTTATCATGACAGGGTATTAGATTTTGTCAAACGCTTTTTCTGCATCTTTGAAAATGATCATATATTTTTTGAACCAATTGAATTTCTAGGACAAATCTCACTTACTTGTGGTATATAATCCTTTCAATATGCTGCTGAGTTTGATTTGATAATCTTTTGCTGAGGAGTTTTACACGTATTGTCATAAGGGATATTGGTCTGTAGTTTTCTTTTAATGTACTTTTTCTGACTTTAGTATCCGCTTAATACTGCCACATAGAATGAGTTAGAAAGTATCCCTACCTCTTCTATGTTTTGGAAGAATTTCAGTTAAGATTGGTCTTAATTCCCCCTTAAACATTTGGTAGGATTTACCTTTGAAGCCATCTGGTCCTGGGATTTACTTTATTGCAAGTTTTAAATTACTCACTTAATCCCTTAACATGTTATAGCAAATTTTATATTTCTTATTGAGTCAGTTTGGGTAGTGGTAGTGTTCAATACATGCTACCTCAAAATAGGCCACTGTGACACTTGAGAAAACAGTCAAGAAGCATAAAAGTCACTTTCACCTTCTCCTACCCCCCTTTTCTCTGGAGCAGTCCATAAAACTTAGCTTATCTTCCCCTGTCATAGGTCATGAAATCTTCATTCCAGAGGTACCTACCCTATACCTGTTTCAGTGGGTCTTCATTTTTGAAGGCTTCTTTGTCAAATAAAACTTATATTAAATACATTTATTATGTTTCTCTCTTATTAGTCTGTCTTTTGTTATAGGGTTCTCAGCTATGAACTTAGCCATGGCTGAGAAAAGAATCTTCTCTTCCCTATAATAGTCTGCATGGCTTTAGGAATTTGTCCAATTCTTCTACGTTACCTAATTTGTTGGCCTAATAAAGTTATTCAGAATATTTCTATGACCTTTATTTCTGTAAAGTTAATAATAATATCCATACTTTCATTCCAAAATATAGTAATTTTAGTCTTTCCCCCCACCTTGGCAAGTCAAGGTAAAAGATTATCAATTTTGTTCATCTCTTCAAAGAATAAACTTTTAATTTGATTGATTTTTCTCTACTATTTGTCTATCCTATATTCCATTTGCCTTCACTCTTATCTTTATTTCTTTTTTCTTGATTTGAGTAACTCATACTTCCTTTAGTTTTTTGCACAGTTCTTTTTTGTGCTATTGAAAATTGGACATTTGAATATGGAAACTCAGGAAATTATATTTGGACATTATAATATGGAAACTCAGGAAATTATATTTCATCCCTTCTTAGGTTTCAATGTACTTGTTGTAGTTGTTTGATTAGTGACTTTTCTGGACTAATTTTGTAAAACTGATATTCCTTGTCATGTGCACTAATTGTATAAAATCTATATCCTTTATCATGTGTGCCTACTGATGTTTCTGTTCTATTAGCTGAGTGATCAATACATTGATTGGATAGAGATTTTCCTATAGTCTAGAACCAAAAATTATCCAGCTTTTGCATAGTGGTTCTGGAGAGGGAACATACCTTCAACATTTAGCCAGGAAATTTACACCTCTGCCTCAACCTTCACTTTGTGTTTGCATGGAACCTCAATGTTAAGCAGAGGTAAGATTTTAGGGCCTTTTTAGGTCTTTTTCTGAGCATGTGTAGAATCCTGGCATGTATGGGGCTTTCTAAAATCCCAGGAATATATTGAAACTTTTCAGAGCTATTATTGCCCAAGGCATCTCATTCCCCAGCTTTTCCTGGTAAGCTTTATGCTTACTGTGTTGTTTTTCCCAAGTATTATCCATTGTCTCAGACAGCAAGGACTAAAGCATTTATCTGTAAAGATTTTCAACGAAAGTCTCCTGAGTATAGCCTTTAGCACATGGCAATTTCAGTCAGGCAAAATAAAGACAAGCCTTTTGTGTGGGTCTTCCAGTGAACTATTTGACAGATCAACTAAGAGAAATTTGCAAATGAGATTCATTCTCCTCCCTTCTTTATTGACACTGGGAATACAGTCTTGTATTTTCAAGTCTACCACTGTTCTTACCAAGATTCAAATGTTTTTCTTGAATAAGTACTCCCTGGGTTACTACAAGCTTTTCCTTAGTTGCCGCAGAGGTACAGTCAGCTCTCTATATCCATGGGTTCCACTTCTGTAGAGTCCATCAACTGCAGATGCAGAAAATCATGCCTTTGTACAGGACATGTACAGATCTTTATTCCTAGTTATTATTCCCTAAACAATATAGTATAACAACTATTTACATAGCATTTACATTGTATTAGGTATTGTAAGTAATCTGGAGGTGATTTAAATTACCTGGGAGGATATGCATAAGGATTTGAGCATCTGTGAATTTTGGTATGCAGAGGAGGTCCAGGAACCAATCCCTCATGGATACCGAGATACAACTGTAACCATGTTTAGATGCTTCTTGTTATTTATCCTTGAGAAAGACTAAGCATATAAGTGCACAAAGATATGTGCAGATAAAAATTAATTGCAGCCTTTTTGTTAATAGGAATTATGAAATATTAGAAACAACTTGACCATAATAAGGGAATAAAATGAATTATAGAATATTTATGCCAATGAATCTATTCAGCAATTAAAATGAATGAAGTAAAAAAAATGAAGTAAACCTGTTTGTACTGAATGACAAAGAAAAGTTCATCAAGACATATTGCTAGTGAAAAAATACTGGTAGAAAATAATTTAGATAACTAAACACTCAAGCTGACCATCTAAATTTCAGGGTGTCCGTAAAGTTTATGTGCACAAATTTTACAGACACTCACTATGTAAATGAATTGACTATACAATGGAAGAATACTAGTCAAACTGTTCAAAGTGGTTATTTCTGAGGAATAGATATAGACAAAGGAAGAGTTTGCTCTATTTACTTCTGCATTGTTTTAATTTTTTGCAATGATATTTATTATAATACTTGAGTGTATTAAAAATACAAATGACAATCTAAGTAACTTTGAAAACCTATATTATCAGTAAAACATTATTTTCTCATTTATTTTTATCATTAAAGAATTTTAATTGAAATGGTCTATATCAAAGATATTTAAAACAAATTACAAAGAGAAAAAATTATTTATTTATTAATTTATTTTTATGTTTCACTCTTTCACCCTAAGTAGAGTTCCATGGCATCATAGTACACAACCACCTCAGACTCTTAGGCTTGAGCAGTCCTCTCACTTCAGCCTCTCAAGTAGCTGGGACAACAGGCACCTGCCACAACACCTGGCTAGTTTTTTTCTCTCTCTCCTTTATTTTTTTTTAGTAGAGACAAGGTCTCGCTCTTGCTCAGGCTGGTCTCAAACTCCTGAGCTCAAGCAGTGCACCTACCTCGGCCTCCTAGAGTGCTAGGATTACAGATGTGAGCTACTGTGCCCAGCCAGAAAAAAAAATTTAAATGGAAAATAATGCTTAAAATTATTTTTAAATTCAGTAAAGTGCATAATTATTCTTAAAGGTGCTATAAAAATTATGGCTTTCATAGATCCATTGGAGAAATTCACATTTTCTGTGCATATTATTAATTCACAGAATTGGACTGGGCTGGAATCTAGGAGGCCTTGTTTCCAGTGCTAACTCTGATAAGTTCCTCACCTGTTCAGTGGTCCTTCTATTTCTTAAAGGGCATTAAGTGATCTCCAATGTCTAACAACCTATAATTCTATGATAATTTTAAAATAAAAAAAGCAGCTGAAATTGTTTATTGTGATTTTCATGTTCATGGATATCAAGTTTGGAGAAGTCTTTTAATTTCAAGTATTTTGCCCATTTTTTTCTTTTCATGAGCAAACTGCTTATACCATATATCTGTATCTGGGGAGAAGGAGGTGTCACATTGATTTAATCATCTTTAACAAGAAAAAGCTTAAGAAGTGGCTTCCCCAGAATAATATAATGATGGATAATGCAAGTGGCAAAGTATAGCGGGAATTACATAGTTTAAAAGTCAGACCGGTGTATATCATCTGGAAGACCTTGAAAAAGCTTTTGAGGGTATGTGAGTCTCGTTATCTATACCTATAAAGTGTACCTAATATTATCTACAAGTATAGTCTTGTATTTATAGTAATAGTTACCATTTACCAAGCCCACACTGTATGACTGGCAATGTATCAAGCATTTTATAATATCTAATCTAATTCTCACAATAAATCTTAGCTGCAGGGGGAAGCCTAGTTACTTTGTGACACATTGTAGGAGAATGCTGATCTACTGTATGTAGGGTAACAAGTCTCTTGTGGATGCTGCAAAACTTTTCTTTTGTTATCATGGGGTTCTCTGTGAGGTCTGAATACAGTTTACTGCAGTACATCGGTGCTAGCAGCATAATAATGTTCCTTTAGTGCCAAATAATGTTCCTTCAGGGCTAAATCTCATTCTTCTTATTTTCTTTTAGAAACTCTCAATTAAGGAGTCATTGTGAACAGCAGAAAAATGAATACTAGGTCCTCTCCTGATTCTTTCTTTATAACCTTGGCTCATATGCATTACAATGTCATTCTTTGTGTTTCCACTGATTCTAAATGTTATGACCACTTGATATTTGTCAGGCAACGTTTCAGGTGGAACATAACCTGCTCTTCATTCTCTTTCTCCTTTACAGTATCAGCCTCTTCAAGAACCTCACGGTTAGATTCATCTGTTTGCAAAAGAAACTCTTTCAAATAATACTTCCAAAACTATAAGCAATTGTCAGTTCTATCAAGATTAATTTGTAAATGTAATGCCATTCCAATCAAAATTCTGACAAAAAGAAGGCAAGCTAATTCTCAAGCTATCTTTAAGACACAGCACATAAGTTCAACTAAGAATTTTTTTCAAAACAATGCTGAAGAGGCAAAAAATTCCAGGAAATATCAATTGTGATTTGGACTGAAGATTTTGGAGGGAGCCTTCATGAGTTAGAAGCATGTCCACAATTATGCTCATTCTAATTATATCAGTGTTCACTGGACTGGCTGTAATTAGACCATTGTTTGTATCTTCTCAAAATAAGATATTAGAATTGAGGCATATTGTTTTGGCTGCCTACTCAAAAGCCATCAGGTTATAAAGAAGTGCCCGATTTCATTAAATACTAAGTTTGACAGCTTGTGTCTCTGTCATTTCACTCTGACACTTCTTGTCTTATCTTTATTATGAAGGTACAGCTTCATTCTTTCAAACATATGTTTTGGCTTGTGATTACCTTTCTAAGTTGTTTTAAGAGCCATTTTTCCAAAACTGTAGGTAAGTTCAAAATTTATGTTACTTTCTAATATGACTTCCACCATGGAACCAATGCAGCCAAGATGACTTGAAATATCAACAAAGTGTTTGGGAAGGATGTGGCTGATGAACACAAAATTCTTCAGTGGTTTGAGGAGTTCCTTTTTGGTGATTTTAAACTTGGAAATGAGCCACATGAGTGACCTCAGGTGGATAATAATGAGCTAAAAGGTGTAATGAAAGTGAATCCATCTCAACCTCCACAGGAATCAGCAACAAGGTTTGACATTGCTATTCCGAGAATATTGGATCATTTAAAACAAACCGGCAAGGTAAAGAAACTGAATAGATGGGTTCTGCATGAATTAATGTAGCATTAAGAAGAAAAATCTTAAAGCTTGCCTTTGTATGCTGTCAGAGAGTAAAGTTAAACCATTTCTATACCATATTGTTATGTGTGGTGAAAAATAGATTCTTTTTGACAATTTCAAGAGTTCAGCACAATGGTTGGATAAAGATGAAGTGCTAAAACACAGTGCAAAACTGAATATTCATCATAAAAAGCTACTGGTGTATGGTTGCTGGTTCAGTCAGTGCTGGTATTATGAACTACAGCTTTATGAAACCTAGTTAGTTGATTGCAGCATATGTCTACTGCAACCATTTGGATGAAATGATGCAGATGCTTGTGATTAAGCAGCTGAGTCCTATCAATAGTGACAGGCCAATCCTCTTGCAAGACAGCGACAACTACATGCTGCACAAAAAAATGCTGCTGAAACTCCAGAAGCTGGACTTAGAAACTCTCTGTCATCCACCGTATTCACCAGAATTGACACTAACTACTACTTCTTCCAGGCTTTGGACTACTTCTTGCAAGGAAAAGTATTCAATTCTCAACAACCTGTGGAAAATGCCTCTCATGATTCCCTCTCCAGGCTTCTTTGCTGTTGATAAAAAACAAGCTACCCTTACCATGGCAAAACTATATCGATTGCTTTGGCATATACTTTGACTAATTGTACTGCTTCTTCTTTGAGATATAATAAACTAAACTTTTGTTTGAAATTAGAAATTTTGTATTCAGTGTCCTAATATCTCTCCTTCTTCCTTGCTAAAGAAACCCTGCTTTGCCCCACTCCAGAGGAGGCAGCAAGTTTGAGGATGATAATAACAGAATATAAAGATATAAGGATATCCTAAAGATATCTTAGGCCACCTCTGAGACCACCCCACCCATTTTATGACTGTTTATGTAAGAAACAAAACTCTACTTGCACTTTAAGCCATTTTAGTCATATTATCCATTACCTGCAGCAGAAAACATTTCTAATTAATATAAATAATGGGGGATAGCAGTGTAAAGATAAGCATTCTAAAATACTCTTTAATTATGGAAATTTAAATAAGTATACATGCAAATATTTATTGACCTACATTATATAATGATGTTTTTATCAAAAAACCATTGAAATGCTAAAGCACATATGGAGATAAAATGGTGAGAGCCAATAAGCTAAGCACAGGAATTGGAAACTGAAAATTACTCAACTATAAATTGATTTTCCTAGTTTCTTCATCAAATTGAATTTAGTGTTATGAAATGAGCAATAGATTCTTCTGAATATTTGCATGGCTTTATTCAAACACTTTTTTACTATACACCTCCTCCTAGAGATCTTTGGTGTTGTCATTAGAATATGTTTTAATATTTGTATTCATCTGTATAATTAAGACCCCAAATTAGAATAGAACACTTTCATCACCTGAGAAAGTTCTCTCAAAAGATAATCATTGACCTGATTTTATCACCATAGAATTGTTTTAATTGTTCAATTAACTCAACAATTTCAACTGAATTCAGTTTAATCAAACAATTAAATTAGTCAGTTAAATAATTTTGTTTAACATAATTATTTTAGTCATTTAATTGCTTAATTATTTTAATCATTCAATTATTTTAATTGTCTTAGAATTTAATGTAAATGGCATAATATAATGTGTACTCCTTTGTGTCTGGATTCTTTTGCCCAACATGCCTATGATTCATCTACATTGTGTGTTTATTAGTGGTTTATTCATTTTTATTGCTCAATAATATTCCATCATGTGAACATACTACAGTGTATTTACCCATTTTTCTGTTCAAAGGTATTTAGGTTGCTTCTAATTGTTGGCTATAAAGAGTAAAGATGCTATGAACTCTTTTATAAAATTAAATTAAGGTTTTAATTGACATAAAATTGTATATATTTATCATGTACAAAATGATGTTTTAAATACGTATACATTGTGGAATGGTTCAATCAAGCTAATTAAAATCTGCATTTTCTCACATATATCATTTGTGAGAACATTTAAAGTTTCTTCTTAATGATTGTCAAAATATAATGTGTTGTAATTAACTAGAGTCACTATGTTGAACAATAGATCTCTTGAATTTATTTATCCTATCTAACTGAAATTTTGTATCCTTTGACTAACATCTCCACAGTCCTCCATCCTTTAGCACCTGGTAACCACCATACGACTCTCTACTTCAGCTTTTTTAGATTCCACATAGAGGTGTGATCGTGTGGTATTTGTCTTTCTGTATGTGGCTTACTCATTTAACGTAATGTCCCCCAGGTTCATCTATATTGTTGCAAATGACATATTTCCTTCTTTTTTTAAAACACTGAATAGTATTCCACTGTGTATACATATGACATTTCTTTTACCCATTTATCTGTTGATGGACACTGAGGTTGATTTCATAGTTTGACTATTGTGAATAATGCTGCAGTGAACATGGGAATATGGATATCTCTTTGACATGCTGCTTTCATTTCCTTTGGATATATACCCAGAAGTGAAATTATAGGAACTTATAGTAATTCTGTTTTTAATCTTTTGAGAAAGCTCTACACTGTTTTCCATAATGGTTGTATTAATTTACACTTCCATCATCAAAGTGCAAGTGTTTTCTCCACATTTTCACTGATACTTGTTATCTTTCATCATTTTGGTAATAGCCATTTGAACAAATTGTGATATCTCACTGTAATTTTAATTTAAATTTCTCTGAAGATTAGTGATTGTTGAATATTTTTTTCATATAATTTTTGGCCATTTTTACATCTTCTTTCAAGAAATATCTATTCACGTACTTTGCCCATTTTTAAATTAGTTTATTTGTTTTCTTGCTGGAGTTGTTTGAGTTCATTATACATTTTTGTTATTAAATATTCATCAGATCTATGGTTTGTAAATATTTTTTCCTATTCTATGGATGTTCTCTTAACTCTGCTGATTATTGCCTTGGTTGTAAAGAGTTTTTTTTTTTTTTTTTTTTTTTAGGGACAGAGTCTCACTTTGTCACCCTCGGTAGTGTGCTGTGGCATCACAGTTCATAGCAACCTCCAGCTCTTGGGCTTAGGCAATTCTCTTTCCTCAGCCTCCCGAGTTGCTGGGACTATAGGAGCCTGCCACAATGCCCAGCTATGTTTTGTTGTTGTTGCCATTTGGCTGGGGCCAGGGCCCTACTTACTGAGCCACAGGGACTGCCCAGTTGTGGAGAGCTTTTAAATTTAATTTAAGGATCTCAAAGGAAGATAGCCAACTAGAGGCAGGTTTTGACAGAGAGGAGAGATACTGGACAGAAGTGGACTCAGTGAAGCTGATGGTGGAGAGCTGAGCATAGATAGAAGACAGATAAGCTCACATTATTTCTGCTGAGGCAAGCTGTGACTCCAAGAAAGAGGATCCAAGAAAACAAATTTTAGATACAAAGCCCATTGCCAAGAGGACAGGCTCCCCCAAGCCAGAAGCCCATTGTTGGTTCTCTGCAAGTGAGCAGGGAACAAAGGACCTCTCACTTTACCCCATGGGAGAGAGCCACTATACCCCAGTCCTCTTTCTCCAAGAGGTCGCACCGGTGAGCCTGGACATTGTCTTGCCTACCATAAAGTGAACAAATATTTTTCCCACAATCTGAACACAAAGTCCACCTTTCCTCATCACCTGGTGGCCTGAAGGGCTGCCTGCTGTAGAGCCTAGAGTGTTTGGCAAGTCCCTGAGAGGCCCGGGCATTGTGTGGGCTGCTGGACAGTAGTGCAAAAACTGTGATTCATGTGGAAGTAGAGGGATTCAGAGAGAGGATGCTCAGCAATAGTGCACAGTAGGGGCAGAGGCACTGATGTCCCTGTTATGACCTTGGTGGGAAAAATTACCTTTACTCACCAGAGGGGACTAGGCTCCAGCCCCTTGGGTTTGCCAGGTGGAACTGCCTGTGCATTCTGACTATCTTGCTGGCTGCTTGAGACTATTTGAACTTTATCTCGTGACCAGTGACTGTACTGCCTGGGACAATCTGATTAGAACTTTCTACCTGGGATTTCCACCTGGAAACTCAGCAATGTTGAGTGGCAGTTGTTTTGTAGTAGGGAGGGGCAAATTCTCCTCCTCTAGTTGCCAGTGGGGGGGTGGGGCATCACAAGTGTCTGTATCCTTCCCCAGCTGAGATTCCAGCCTAATACCTCAACTCATTGGGATTGGGTAAAGATTGGCTGACTTCCTAAGACAAGGCCAGCTTGTGTTATCTTACCAAGCAGGTCCTCAGAGTCTCTGGTAACAGCTCTGAAAGGGACCTTTGCAAGGCTGTAGGGGAAAAGCCATAATCACAAGGCCCAGGTCACTGGTAAAGGGCTAGTTAGCTACAGTTCCTAGGGTCTCCAATCTAATTTCACCCTACCAGTTTTAATTGCCGAATTTTTGGAAATATTCAAGGGGCAGAACCAGTGGAAAAACTCTGGAAACATGAATAATCAGAGTAGATCAATTCCCCCAAGGGATGAAAAGAAGATACAAGAGTAGATGCCATTCATAGAGAAATCGCTGAAATGTCAGAAATAGAATTAAGAATATGTATGGCAAATAAAATGTATAGAATAGAGGAAAACATGGAAATAGAAATCCAAAGAGTAGTTCAAAAGTTGTCTGAAGAAATTAACGAATTCATAAACAAAGTCACTACGTATATCTACATAATGAGAAAATATATAGCAGAACTTAGGAAGTGAAAAAGTTATTTGAGGAGCTTTGAAATACAATAGAATACCTCACTAATAGATTGAGCAGACAGAAGAAAGGATCTCAGAAATTGAAGGCAAGGCTTTTGAAATATCCCAAACATTCAAAGAGGCAAAAATGGAAAACAAGAGCACATCATTCCCTGAGTCAGTTGTGGGATCATTTCAAAACATGAAACATCTGAATTATAGGGATTCCTGAAGGAGGAGAGGATAGTTCCAAAGGAACAGATGCTCTACTCTAAGATATTATGGAAAAAATTTCCCAAGCATTGAAAGAGATACAGAAATTTAGATAGTGGGCAGGTTCAGAAACCCAGCATGACTCAATCAAACAAAGAATCTCCTAGACAGATTGTAGTTAACTTTGCCGAAGTAAATATGAAGGGAAAAATTCTACAACCACCCAGGTGTAAGAAAAGCATTATCTACAAAGGGAAAAATATTAGAATGACTGCAGATATTTCAGCAAAACTTTTTAAGCCAGAAGAGGATGGTCATCAACCTTCAACCTTCTAAAATAAAACTTTCAGCCAAAGATCCTGTATCCAGCTAAACCGAGTTTCACTTGTGATGGAGAAATCAAATACTTTGCTGACATCCATATATTGAGAATATTTGCTATAACTAGACCAGCACTCCAGGAAATACTCAGCCCTATTTTCCATAATGATCAGCACAATAGTCTACCACCAAAGTAAACTCACCCAGAATTTATTGAATAAAACCTAACTTTCACAATGGTGAAAGGACTAAAATTATGCACTGGAACTTTGAAATACAAGATGACCATAACACTACCATACCTATCAATTCTCTCAATTAATGGGAATGGCTTAAATTCTCCTCCAAAGCAGAGGTTGGCTGAATGGATACAAAAACTTAGGCCAGGTATCTACTGCCTACAAGAGACTTATCTTACATCAAAGGATTAAAAAAAGGCTCAGGGTAAAGGGATTGATATCTATAATACAGGCAAATGGAAATCAGGAAAAAGCAGGGGTTGTAATCTTACATGTAGGTACAATAAGATTTAAACCAGCAGTTCTCAACCTGTGGGTCATGACCCCTTTGTAATAATTAAAATACATCTTGCATATCAGATATTTATATTACAATTCATAATAGTAGCAGAATTACAGTTATGAAGTAGCAATGAAAATAATTTTATGGTTGGGGGTCACCACAACATGAGGAACTGTATTAAAGGGTCACAGCATTAGGAAGGTTGAGAACTAATGATTTAAACCAACAAAAATTAGGAAAGACAAGAATGGGCACTACATATTTGTCAAGGAAAACACTCAACATGAAGAGATTTTAATAATTAAAATTTATATACCCTATATGAATTCTCTTCAATTTATAAAACAACCCCTAAAATATATTAACAAATAGATATCTTCCTGCATTATAATAGTTGGATATTATTAACACCCCTTTCTCCGTTATGGATAGATCCTCCAAGAAGAAACTAAACAAATAAATAATAGACTTAAACTTGACCCTACAACAAATGGGCTTAACAAACATCTATAAAACATTTCATCCTAATAAAACTGAATACACATTCTTCTCATCAGCCTATGGATCATCCTCCAAAATTGATCATATCTTAGAACACAAGTCTAACCTCAAAAAATTTAAAGAATAACAATTATACCTTCTATCTTCTCACATCATCAGGGAATAAAAATTGAACTCAACAAAAACAGAAATCTTCACACTGAAACAAAGTCATGGAAACTAAATAAATTAATGCTGAATGATAGCTGGGTCAAAGACAAGATGAAGAAGGAAATCATCAAATTTTTGGAACAAAATTATATTGAAGACACAAGCTATCAAAACCTGTGGGATACTGCAAAGGCAGTCCTGAGAGGGAAATTTATAGTATTAGAAGACTTCATCAAGAAAACAGAAAGCAAGTCAGCAACCTAATAAGCCATCTTAAGCAACTGGAAAAGGAAGATCAATCCAACTCCAAACACAACAGAAGAAAATAAATAACCAAAATTAGAGCAGAACTAAATGAAATTGAAAACAAAAGAAGCATTTGGAAGATCAATAAAACAAAAAAAAATGGTTCTTTGAAAGATTAATAAAATCAATTGGCTAGCCTAACAAGAAACAGAAAAGTAAAATCTCTAATAACATCAATTAGAAATGATAAAGGGGAAATAACAACAGATATCACAGAAATTCAAAAAATCCTCAATGATTATTACAAAAAACTCTATTCTCAGAAATATGAAATGTTGAGGAAATGGACCATAGCTGGAAGGATGCCATCTTTCTCAACTCAACCATAAAGTATTAGAAATTTTGAATAGACCTATATCAAGCACTGAAATAGCATCAACTATACAAAATCTCCCAAAAAAGAAAAGTCTGGGACCAGAATTCTACCAAACCTTTGTAGAGGAACTAGTACCTATATTACATAACTTCTTTAAAATATAGGAAAGGAAGGAATCCTCCCCAACACATTCTATGAAGCAAATATCACCTTGATCTCCAAACGGGAAAGGACCCAAGAAGCAAAGGAAATTATAGACCAATATCTTTAATGAAAATTGATGCAAAAATATTCAATAAGATCCTAACAATCAGAATTTAATGATATTTCAAAAAATTATACACCAGGACCAAGTTGGTTTTATCCCAGGGTTATAAGGTTGGGTCAACATACATAAATCTATAAATATAATATACCACATAAATGAAATAAAAAAACAAAAACCATATGATTCTATCAATTGATGCATAAAAGGCTTTTGATAATATCCAGCATCTTTTTATGATTCGCACACTTAAAAAAATAAGCTCAGATGGGACATTTCTTAAACTAATAGAGACCATCTACAGCAAACAAGCAAACACACAGCCAATATCTTATTGGACGGAGTAAAACTGAAAACATTTCCACTCAGATCAAGAACTAGAAAAGGATGCTCATTGTTGCCGCTGCTATTCAACATAGTACTGGAAGTTCTAGCCATTGCAATCAAGCAAGAGAAGGGGATTGAGGTTATTCAAACATAAACAAAAGAGATCAAACTTTTGCTCTTTTTGGATGACATGATCTTATACCTGGAAAATCTTAGGGATGCAACTACAAAACTCTTAGAAGTGATCAAGGAATATAGCAGTCTTTTGGGATACAAAATCAATACCTACAAATCTGTTGCTTTTATATATACCAAAAATAGTTAAGCCAAAAATATAGTCAAGAACTCCATTCCTTTTACAGTAATGCCCAAGAAGATGAAATACCTGGGAACATATCTAACAAAGGATGTGAAAGATCTCTATAAAGAAAACTATGAACCCCTGAGAAAAGAAATAGCTGAAGATGTTAACAAGTGGAAAAACATACCTAGCTTGTGGTTGGGTAGAATCAACATAGTTAAAATGTCCATACTACCCAAAGCAATCTACATACTTAATGGAATCTCCATCAAAGCATTGATGTCATACTGTAAAGAATTTGAAAAAGTAGTACTTCATTTTATATAAAATCAGAAAAACCCCTAAATAGCCAGTACCATATTTAGAAATCAGAACAAATCTGGAGGTATCACACTACCAGGTTATACTACAAATCTATAGTGATCAAAACAGGATGGTACTGGAACAAAAATAGAGATTTAGATATGTAGAATAGAATAGAGAATCTAGAGATGAACCCAGCCACATGCCATCATTTGGTCTTTGATTAATCTTACTAAAATATTCATTGGGGAAAGGAATCCCAATTTAACAAATGTTACTGGGAGAATTAGCTAGTGACCTATAGAAGACTGAAACTGGACCCATACCTTTTACCACTAACAAAAATCGATTCTTGCTAGATGAAAGATTTACTTTTAAGACATGAAACTATACAAATACTAGAAGAGAATACAGATAAAATGCTTGAAGATACTGGATTAGGTAAATATTTTATGAGGAAGATCCCCTTGGCAATTGAAGCAACACTAAAAATAAATTGATCAAGCTAAAAAGCTTCTGCACAGCTAAGGGCACTACAACTAAAGACAGCCTTCAGCATGATAGACAATTTTTGTATGCTATGATTCCAACAGAGATCTGATAACTAGAGTTTACACGAAACTCAAATTAATCAATATGAAAAGAGCAAACAACCCCATTTCTTTATAGGCAAGAGATTTGAACAGAAAGTTCTCTAAAGATGACAGACAAATGGACAACAAACACATGAGAAAATGCTCATCATCTTTAATCATCAGAGAAATTCAAATAAAAACCATTTTGAGATATCACCTTACCCCAGTAAGAATAGTCCACATCACAAAGTCCCCAAACTGCATTATGCTGGTGTGGATGTGGAAAGAAGGGATCACTTCTGCACTGCTGCTGGGATTGAAACTAGCACAACCTTTATGGAAAGAAATATGGAGAGTCCTTAAGGAATTAAAAGTTGACTTTCCATTGGATCCCACAATTCTATTACTAGGTATTTACCCAGAAGAACAAAAATCATTTTAACACAAAGACATTTGCACCAGAATGCTTATTGCAACCAAATTCATAATTACCAAGTCATGAAAGCAGCCCAAATGCTCATCAATCCATGAATGGATTAAAAAATTGTGGTACATGTATACCATGGAATACTATTCAGCCAGTAAAAAGATAGAGACTTTACATCTTTTTTGTTTACCTGAATAGAGTTGGAACACATTCTTCTCAGTAAAGTATCTCAAGAATGGAAAAAATGTATCCAATGTACTCAATACTATTATGAAACTAATATATAAACACACACTCATAGGAATAATAGAATACAAGTATAGTCTAGCAAAGGGGAAGGATGGAGAGGGAAAAAGGAGGAGAAGAGAGAGGGCAATTGGTAGAAGGATGGAGGGCATTTGATGGCATCTCATGTAATGTACACAATGCAAAGTTAAGATTCAAAATAACTAAGAGTAAATTATAAATGTCTTACCACAAAAAATAAGTGAAGTGATGGTTATGTTGATCAGTTTGATTTAAGCATTCCACATTGTATATATCAAACCATCACATTGTACCTCATAAATACATATACAGTTGCAATTTAATAAAAAATAAAATTAAAAATAAATTTAATTTAAGTCTATGTTTCTACATTTACTTTGTTGCTTATGCTCTGGGGATAATATCTAAAAATTTATTGCCCAGAACAATGTAATGGAATTTTTCCCCATTTTTTTCCTAGTAGCTTTAATTTCAGGTCTTATGTTTAAATCTTTATCCACTTTTGGTTGGATTTTGTGTGTGATGTGAGATAAGGGTCTAAGTTCATTTTCCTGCATGGAACTATAACTTTTCCAGTGTCATTTATTAAGAGTCTATTTTTTTTCTTTCGACACTATTTATTCTTGGTACCAGTGTCAAAAATCAAGTGACCATAAATGCATGAGTTCATTTCTGGTCTTTTAATTATGTTACATTATTCTATGTTTCTGTTGTAATACTGGTACCATACAGTTTTGATTCCTATATCAAAATTCAGAATAAAGTCTACATCAGAAAGACTGAAAGATCACAAATTAACAATCTAATGACATGTCTAAAGCAAATAGAAAAGGAAGAGCAAACCAAACCCAAAGAAAGCAGAAGGAAAAAAAAATAACTAAAGCCAGAGCAGAACTAAATGAAGTTGAAAATAAGAAAATAATATAGAAAATCAATGAAACAAAAAATTAGTTCTTTGAAAAAATAAGCAAAATTGATATAATTTTTGCTTTATCAATTAGGTATAGAAGAGAAAGGACTGAAACAAGTTTAATTAGCAATGAAAAATGTGATATCAGAACTAATATCACAGAAACACAAAATATCATCTGTGAATACTATGAACATCTCTATGTACATAAATGTGAAAATGTAGATGAAATGGGCATGTGTGGTGGCTCATGCCTATAATCCTAGCATTCTGGGAGGCCAAAGTGGGTAGATTTCTTGAGCTCACGAATTTGAAACCAGCCTAACCAAGAACAAGAGCATGTCTCCACTAAAAGTAGAAAAAAAAATAGTTGTGCATGATGTCACATTCCTGTACTCCCAGCTACTGAGGAGGCTATCACAAGAGATCATTTGAGCCCAAGAATTGAGGTTGCTGTGAACTATGATGACACCATGGCACTCTACTCAGGGCAACGTAGTGAAAATCTGTCAAAAAAAATGTAGAGAAAACATACAAATTCCTGGAATTACACAACCTACCAAGACTCAATCAAGAGGAAATAGTACTTCTGAACAGATCAATAATGAGCAACATGATTGAAGCAGCAATATAAAATCTTTCAACAAAGAAAGCCCCAAATTAGATGGATTCACAGCCAAAGTTTATCACATCTACAAACAAGTGTTGGCACCCATATTGCAGAAATTATTCCACAACATTGAGAAAGAGGTAATTCTCTCCAGTATCCTTCCTATGAAGGGAGTATCATGTGGATACAAAAGCCAGGAAAGGACACAGCAAAAATAAAGAAAACTATAGACCAACATCACTTATGAATATAGATTCAATAATCCTTAACAAAGTACTAGAAAACCAAATTCAATAAGCACATTAAAAAAATAATCCTCCATGACCAAGTAGGCTTTATCCCAGGGATGCAAGAATAATTTAACACATGTAAATCAATCAATATGACTCACCACCTAAACATAAGCAAAAACAAAAATCATATCATCTAAATAGATACAGAAAAAGTGATTGATGAAATTCAGCACCCTTTCATTATAAAAACCCTCAATAACTTGGCATAGTAGGAACATATCTCAAAATTATAAAAGCCATATATGACAAACACACAGCCAGCATCATATTGAAAGCTGAACGTATTCTCATTAAGAACTGGAACAAGACAAGGATGCCCACGGTCATTACTTCTATTCAAATTGTGCTCAAAGTCTTAGCCAAAGCAATCAGGCAAAAGAAAGAAATAAAGACATCCAAATCAGGAGGGAAGAATTCAAACTATGGCATTATGCTGATGATATTATCTTGTAGTTAGAAAACTACAAAAATTCCACCACCAGACTTCTGGAGCTGATAAATACATTATGAATTATCTCAAGTTACTCTATCAATGTGCTCAAGTCGGTAGCATTTCAAGTCTGTGAGCATTTCTGCTCAGTAGTCAAACTGAGAGTCAAATCAAAGACTCAATACCATTCACAATACCTACAAAGGAAGTAAATAACCTAGGAATATACCTAACCAAGGAGGTAAAAGATATCTACAAAGGGAACCACAAAATACTAAAGAAAGAAATCAAAAATTATACAAACAAATAGAAAAATATTTCATGCTCATGGATTGGCATAATCAGCATTGCTAAAATGTCCATGCTACCCAAAGTGATTGACAGATTCAATACAATTACCATCAAAATACCAACGACATATTTCAAGAATCAAGGAAAAAAATCTATGCTTTTTAAAAACCAGAATAGAGCCTGAATAGCCAATGCAGTCTTAAGAAAAAGGAACAAATTTGGAGGTATCACATTTCCAGATTTCAAAATATATTACTAGGCTATAGTACCCCAAATAGCATGATATTAGGACAAAATAGAGACATAGACAAATAGAACAAAAATCCCAGACATCAAGCCATCTACGTACAGCCAACTGATCTTTGAGAAATCAAACAATAATATACACTGAGGGAAAGAATCCTTATTCAATAAATGGTTCTGGGACAATGGGTAGCCACATGCAGAAGAATGAAATAGGATTCATGTATTTTACTACTCACATAAATTAATTCAAGATAGATAAAATCTTAAATGTAAGGCTCAAAACCTCAATAACTCTAGGTGAAAATGTTAG
The DNA here is from genome assembly GCA_963575145.1 of Galago senegalensis. Classification (NCBI taxonomy): domain Eukaryota; kingdom Metazoa; phylum Chordata; class Mammalia; order Primates; family Galagidae; genus Galago; species Galago senegalensis. Next base: position 3,152 of record CAUYTI010118434.1, on the reverse strand, counting down.
AAAAACTCTTCTAGATCTCATCCTAGGGAAGTAATTTATGAAAAAACACCAATGGCAATCATAGCCAAAACAAAAAGAAGAGAATGAAACCTGATTAAATAAGAGCAAATAGACAACCTACACATGCGTGAAAATATTGGCAAGCTACCCATTTTATAAACAACTACCATCCGAAATCTAAGATTCTGTAGGGTAGCAAATTAGCAAGGAAAAAAAATCCAATTAAAAAGTGAGCAGAAGAAATGAACACAAGCTTTTCAAAAGAAGATAGACAAATGGCCAATAAACATGGAAAAATGCTCTAACCATCAAAGAAATGCAAATTAAAACCACAATGACCCAGCACTTGGGACGCCAAGGCAGATGGATTGCCTGAGTTCACAGGTTCAAGAACAGACTGAGCCAGAGCCAGATCCTGTCTCTAAAAAATAGCCAGGCATGATGGTGGGCATCTGTATTCCCAGCTACTTGGGAGGCTGAGGTAAGAAGATTGCTTGAGTTCAAGAGTTTGAGGTTGCTGTGAGCAATGCCATGGCACTCTACCAACAGTGATCAAATGAGACTCTGTCTAAAAAAAAATGAGATTCATCTTATCCAAGTTAAAATGGCCTTTATTTAAAAGTCAAAAAACAATAGATATTGGCATGGGTACAAAGAGAAAGGAGTGTTTATACAGTGTTGGTGGGATTGCAAATTATTACAATCTCTATAGAAAAAACGTATGGAGATTTCTCAGAGAATTAAAAGTAGACCTACCATTTGACACAGCAATTCCACTACTGTGTATTTACCCAAAGGAAAGAAGTCATTTTTATCAAACAGACCCCAGTGCTTGAATATTTATTTGCAGTACAATTAACAATTGCAGAAATGAGAAATCAAGCTAATTGCCCATTAGTTCATAGGTGGAATAACAAAACATGGTATATGTGTCCATGGAACAGTACTCAATATGAAGAGCTATGATTCAATGCCTTCTGCAATAACATGGATGGAACTAGAGACCATTATCCTAAGTGAAGTGTTTCAAGAATGAAAAACAAACATCGCATGTACTCACTTTTAAACTAGAACTAACCAATAGGTGTACACATGTATAGAGGGAAGTATAACTCTGCGGAAATCAAAAAGGGTAGAGGGGATTGGGATGAACAAAACCCACCTAACAGATGCAATTAATACTGTCTAGATGACAAACACAATTATAACCCTAACGAAACCATTATAAAAGTGATCCATGTTACCAAAAAAAAAAAAAAAGAATATTCTTTATGCAATTCTAATTTTCTCAGCAAGCTCATAGAGAACTCTGTTAAAAGAATTCTAGAGACTGGTAACCCTAGCTGTCATTAAATATCTTAATTTAATTTTCAATTTTTCCCTGAGTTGGAGCAGTTACAGTGAAAAAGTAAAACTGTTTTTGCCTCTATTGAGTCCAGACACTAGTTTCCCCTAGGGTTTTAAAGGCTGATTCTCAGTCACTAAGAATTTCCCAAGAGATCCCACTCACAGAAAGTTCCCAATGGCATACACTTCTGCTTCCATTTTAGTAAGGGCCAGAAATATGACTCCCCTAACATTCTTGGATTGCTTTCTGTGCTTGACAACAGCCCTCAAGAGAGATGTTTGTGACAGAGTGTCTGTCCAGAGAGAAAGAATAAAGTAATTAAGCCCTGGGGAGCCAGATATGGGATCTGAAGTCTCTTATTTTATTACATATAGTAACTAAGCTAAAGACATTTAGATTCACTGTCATGGTCAGAAGGGAAAAAAACAGCAGATTTCAGAGAACGATGAGGAGAGTTGAAAATTATTATAAGCTGGTGTGGCAGGAAAGATCTCTTATAACGATGTCAAAGTCTGCCTTATTCTTGCTCCAGATAGTAAAGTACTTTTTAGTCTCATGTCCCGCTCTGGGAAGAACAGTCTACTCTGTTTTAAAACATAGGCTCTTCTAAGCTCCACTTCCAGGGCAGGAAATAGTTGGTCTGTGTTACAGGTGACCTTGAAAGGAACTCCTGGCTAGGCCTTTGTTGGGAATATTGGGCCTATAGAGAAATTAAACTTGAGATTTCTAAATGAAAAGGGATGTAGAGAGGGTGGGACTCAGACAATGATTGGAACATAGCCCCTTATCCACATTTTCTGGACTTCATAAATCCCAGACTACGTGAATGATATAAGATTTCCAGTCAAATGTACGCAGATGCTTTGGATTTAAAGAAAGAATGATGTTGTGTCATAAAACCAGTTTTTATGAAAAGAAAACTGAGTGGTGTTGGGATATGTTCTCTATGGAAGGTGATTCATTCTGTTCTGGGCCATCTCTGGCAATGTACATGCATATTCTCTCTAATAGGATTCTAATAGGCCATAGTCACTCCAATATTGGGAAGAGGGGTGGTACCTGCTCTGTGAGTGCTATTTGGGTTCATGCTGATGGTATAAATAAATGGTAATAATTTCAAACTGAAGAGTTAGTCTTGTTAAAGAAAAAAATTGTGATAATTGTTAAAATGGGAAAACACTTTTTAAGGAAGAATTTATTTGAGGCAACTGTGATAGATGTCAAGACCATTGTATTAAGGGAGAGAATTTGGACTCAACTCCAAATGCAGGTTGAGCATTTCTATATTTTTATTGAATGGTAACTACGTACATTAATGCATTTCTGGGGTACAGTGTGGGGTTTTCACACACAAACCCAAACACTTCCATCAAACAGGTTAACATAGCCTTCGTGTCATTTTCTTAGTTATTATTTTAAAACGTTCACATTCTACTCTTAGAAAGATTCACTTGTACCCTTGTAAGATAAGCCTCAGAAGTGATCCCTCAAATCCCCCTCCCTTCACCCATTTCCCCTTCCCCCTCCCTCCCCCCCCCTGTATTCTTAGACTGTTATTAGGTTATAGTTTTCATATAACAGGTATAAATTAGTTTCATAATAGGGGTGTGTACATTGGATACTTTTTCTTCCATTCCTGTGATACTTTGCTAAGAAGAACATTTTCAGCTCCATACATGTGAACATGAAGGACGTAGTGTCTCCATGTTTTTTATGGCTGCATAGTATTCCATGGTGTACATATACCACAGTTTGTTGATCCATTCGTAGATCAATGGGCACTTGGGCTTCTTCCATGACCTGG
>CAUYTI010118432.1:0-20547 GCA_963575145.1 Galago senegalensis | reverse complement strand
TCCCATTGAGATGTGCACCAGTTTTAATGGTTCCTTTCTACACTTTCACACTTTCTTCCCAGCCTGTCTTGTTGCCTTTCAGACTCCAGTATCTCTTCAGGTAAGACTCACTAATGCTTTAAAATGTTCATTAAACACAATACTAGCCCACTAAGAATAGATTAAAAAAAAAAGAGGAAGAGTGTATTTGTATGTAATAGCCTACAAAACTTAAAGAATACCAAAATCTTCAGAATGTTATTTGCTATTTTAAGGCCCACATCCTCTATTCTGTCAAAATGGTGTATTCATCATGCCAGGACAGGGACACATTCTTAATTTGGCTTTGGTTATCTATTGACTTCATCTATAGTGGTGTCTCTATTACTTTCTTCTAAAATTCTCTTTATTAATGCAAAACTAACTGAAATAAACTTGCATTACTGAGCTTTTATTTGAACTTCACCAATTTAGATAGAAGCTTCTCTCTTCTTTAATGTCAAGAGCACTTTTCCCCAAATAATTTTTCAAGATTTTTTTCTTTTACTTTGTATAGTGCATATTAAACATTAGTCCATGATTACCTTTGTGCAATTATTTAGACAAATAACTCTATTAACAATGTATATATTACTCAGCTCACTAGTTTTTCCATGAATGATTTTTAAAAGAGGTGAATGGAACAAAGGAAGCTTGGAATTAAACTAATGAGAGATAGCACAGGGTAATTTCCCTAAATTTAAAATTCTATTTTATAAAATATTGACATAGTTTACTTTAAATATGTCTTTAAGATCGTTCATTTATTTAGGTTACCATTACTACATTACTTAATTGTATGACCTTGATTTTCCACCTTTTTGAATACATACATAATAAACTCGATAGGAGAAAAATAATTACCCCACATTATATCTTAACGGAAAACACCATTTCTTGGTATTGTGCTTGTAGTCTGCAATAAACCATAGCTTGTTGAATGAAAAAGAAATGATAATTTATATGATGCTTGGTAAAATGAAATTATTACATCATGAGTTTAGATGAACTAATTAATTTGGCACAATCTTGGAATATACAGACTATCTTCATTTGTATAGTAGAAGAACCTGAGTATGAGAGAGATTTAAGAATTTATTCAATATAACACAATTTTTTTACTGAGTCCAAGTCAGTGGTTTTCTTTTCACTAATTGTGTTATGCAGAAGAATATACTAATTTTTAAGATTAATGCCTAGTAACAGAATGCACAGATAATTTTGTTATCTTTCTTACCATCTAAAATTATAGTGATACAAAATTAATTATGGATTTGGATAATATAAGTAGTAAAGATTTCCTTTCATTTACATAATGATTAGCTGCTTGTTGGATATTTTTATGAGTGGACATGAACTGTTATTGATTTCTAGTTTGATTCCAGCATGGTCAGAAAAGACAGTATATGTGATGTCATGTCTTTCAAATTGTTGAGATTTGTCTCATGGCCCGATATATGCCCTATATTGGTATATATCCAGTGGGTGCCTGATAAGCATAGGCATTCTAGTGGTGTTGGGACTAAGGTCTGTTAGATCCTGTTGGGTAGAGATATTGTTGAATTCTATATCTTTTGGTGACATTCTGCCTATTTATCCTATCAATAATTCAAAGAAGGTTATTGAAGTTTTCACTATATTTCTGTTTCTCTTTTTTTTTTTTATTAAATGGATTATGTACATTAATGCACTTCTGGGGTACAGTGTGGGGTTTTCACACACAATCCGAAACACTTCCATCAAACTGGTTAACATAGCTTTCGTGTCATTTTCTTAGTTATTATTTTAAAATGTTCACATTCTGCTCTTAGAAAGATTCACTTGTACCCTTATAAGATAAACCTCAGAAGTGATCCCTCCAATCCCCCTCCCTCCACCCATTCCCCCCTCGCCTCTCTCTCCCCCCTTCCCATATTCTTAGGCTGTTATTAGGTTATAGCTTACATATAAAAGGTAAAAATTAGTTTCGTAATAGGGGTGTGTACATTGGATACTTTTTCTTTCATTCTTGTGATACTTTGCTCAGAAGAACATTCTCCAGCTCCATCCATGTGAACATGAAGGACATAAAGTCTCCATCCTTCTTAATGGCTGCGTAGTATTCCATGGTGTACATATACCACAGTTTGTTAATCCATTTGTGGATCGATGGGCACTTGGGCTTCTTCCATGACCTGGCAATTATGATTTGGGCTGCAATAAATATTCTGGTACAAATATCTTTGTTGTAATGCAATTTTTGGTCGTCTGGGAATATACCTAATAAAGGAATTGCAGGGTCGAACAGCAGGTCTATTTTTAGTTCTCTAAGTGTTCTCCAGATGTCTTTCCAAAAGGAATGTGTTAGTTTACATTCCCACCAGCAGTGCAGGAGTGTTCCCTTTTCTCCACATCCATGCCAGCATCTCTGGTTTTGGGATTTTGTGATATAGGCTAATCTCACTGGAGTTAGATGATATTATATTTCTGAATTTATTTATTTGCCCTCTTAATTCCATCAGTTTTTCCTTTATGTACTTTCACCTTTTTTGAGTGGTACATATAAATTTGGCATTATTTGGATTTCTTTATGAGCTGGCCCTTTTATCATTATGTAATGTCTCCCTCAGTCCCTGGTAATTTTCTTTAGTCTTAAATTTATTTCATTTAGATATATTCACTTTTACTTTCATTTTTTTATTTTTTATTTTTGTTAAAGTGTACAATATAATGGTTTTTGGTATAGTCAAAGATTTGTGTCATCATCACCATGATCATAATCAACTGTCATCAATAGAAAATAACAATAACATATTATAATACAGTACTAATAACCATATCTTATATTTTACATTAACATAAATGATATATAATGGCAATAAAATAGATATTGATTAAATTACTTATTACAATGGCATATCAGCATTGCTCAGGTGGGAGTAGTTGACTCATTGGTCTTATTTGCTGCTATAACCAGAAACCTTCATGTTTTCTAGACTCCCAGGGATATCATGGATTACCCTCATGAGAAAAAGTGATCCAATGTTTAATTCACAGGGGTAAAAGAATTCGTACTTTGTTACTGGACCCCTTAAAACACCAGTCAAAGGGGCCCCATGACTCAATGTCAAACACCCAGCCAAGTTACTTGGGCCTTACTTAATGCTGCCTCATACTGACATGTGAAGGGACTGACTTTTGACCACAGGGTTAACTATCCTAAGCACAGGCTTCTATAGATCCCTTAAATGAAAACCCAGATACATCCAAGATGAATTGGGAAGCCTTGAAAAGAGAAGTGAGTACCTCTGGGCAAATTGCAAGGGTTTCCCATCTCCTTTTCTCATAACCACTTAGTAGAACACATTATTGAGTCATCATTAGAAAAAGATGAAAAATGAGAATGGCAGCTTTTGGAGGCTACAAACCCAGAAGAAAGGGAAATAGGGAATGGGAGCTTAAGAAGAGACTTGTCATTGTGAAAGAAAAAAGCAGAGATTGATATGAGAGAACACTCAGAACTATATTAGACAGTGATTTCAGTGCAACCACCTTAAGACTGTGAGCCCTGTGCTCTTTTGTTATACCACAATCCTACTTATGGCTTTGTTGACACAAAGAACCTAAAGCTCAGAATTATAGGAGAAATACCTATGTCCCTCTATGGTGCTACAAAGAACTTAATTGAAACAAAACTTGAGCCGGGGCCAAGGTCATTAAAGCATGTGACTTGTCATGGAGGGAGTCCCCAATTCTGAAAATACGATTTAAAGCTCTCTAGACCAAAAAAGGCATAAATACTATGAATAGTATAGAGAGGAAACACCATAAAAGAATGGAAGTGACAAAAAATAAATTAAAGAAAAACCCTGGATACAGGGGAAGACAATTTATATTAGATTATTTAATATGATTTAATTGAAACAGAGGTTCATAAAGATAAAGGAGCTGATTTGCTTTTATTTCTGTACAACATAGGTTCTGAATTAACCTTACTATTTCCTATAGAAATTCCTAACTCTATCTAATCAGCAATTGGTGCACACTTTGCAATTATAGATTTAACTAAGGTCAGCAAAAATGTAGAAGAATTCAACACTATCATTGTCCGACAATTGGCAAAGCTTCATGGAATTAATCACTACTGGAGCTGAAAGTACAGTTAGTTATACTTTGAATCCATAATCGTAGGAAAATAATTAAATGTCTAATAGGAGAAAAATAGGTATGCCTCATTTTAACTATAGCCTGCCTAAACTTTTCATAATTATAGTACTCAGTGCCCTGAAATTTCTCATGGCAGGCAGAGAGTCTCTGGCACAATCACTAATAAATTAAAATTAAATTAAATCTTTGGCACTTACAAACTGGCATCACAAAATGAGACTCAGGATTCCTGAATTGAAATAACTAATATGACCTAATGCAAGTTAAAGCAGGGCTTTTAAGAATCCAAACACATTACATTAGCCATAATTAGCTTCTCTGTTTGACAGGTGTGCCCATTCTCAAACTTGGATAGAATGAATAGTACCTCACATAGATTCCTGTAGACTTAATGCTCTTGTCTCATTCATAAAGGCCCCAAACCCAATAAGCAATATTATTAAAATTACTAACTCTGTCCAATCAGCAACTGGTACATACCTTGCCACTATAGATTTAACTAGTATGTTCTACTTAGTTCCTATTTCAACTGTCTTTTAGCTGTAGTTTGTCTTCACCTTTCCCAGCCTACCTGTGCAATATTTCAATAGTTTTGCCTTTGCATACCAATATGTTATTGCAGATATCATTTTCATTGTATCTATGTTTCTCCAGGAATGCAGATACAACACTCTCTTCTGAATAGATTTGACACATTTATTGAAGAAATGCAAGTTCAATGTCTTTTAGTCCTTTTTGAGTTTGAGAGGCTATATAGTCTTCATTTACACATTTTACTTAATCTCAAACTCCCACTTTAATGCCTTCCTTCTGAAAAAAGAATCTAGAATCAGTATAAATTAAAATCAACAGACACTCCCATTAGTCCCTCCAAGACCTCTTCACTACCCGGGCTTTAGCAGTGTCTTCTCATACCATGTGGAGTCTCTGGAATACCTATAGCTCTCGGTTATACATGGGTTTCCAACGCAAGAAACTAACTTTCTCAGTTCCCATCATTAGAATGGCAATTGCCAAGATTTCTTGGAAATAGAAGCTCTCACAGAACCCACGGTTGTGACCTTGCTTATCTTCTTGCCCATTAGGATATTGATCTGGGAAGCAATACCCCATAAATTTGGCATGGCTACTGATCCTTCCTCAGGACCTGGGCTCTCTGGCAGGATGGAGTGACCTTGTCTATTCTTATTTCCCTTCCAGATGTCATGGTGCTGGACATCCAGCTCTCCAGATACCTGTGGATTAAGTGAGATTAATTGAGTGAATAGCAGTGAGAATTGATAGACTCAACAAATGGCCTTGTAAACTTTAGAGTCCATGGAGCTCAGTGCAATGTTGTTTTGTTCTACACTTGACCAAGAAGTCTTTCATAAATAGCAGGACCAAGGTTCAGTATAATTGGTCAAATTTCAGGTAGTCATTTTAGCTTTAAATGGTCAAGCCAACAAATGGCCCCTTCTGTAACCTTTAACAAACTCTCAGGCCATTGCCTAAGAGTTATCCCCTTTAGAGTAAGTAATTCTGGTATATTTTACCTCACAGAGAATCAGAATACATTTATTATACTATACTCAAAATTATTTATGATTAATTAATAATTAATTAAATAATAAATAAATAAAAGCACCAAATAACTGTACATATGCAGATAATAATGCTACAACTCAAGGCCTCAACAGGACACTTGATTCCCTTCAAGTTCCAGACTTAACAGATAGTGATCAAGCCATGCATTTAACTTCTCAGAATAACAAATATGGAGCTCTCTGAAAAGGCATTCAATGAAACTTTTTGGTCTCCTGTGTAGGCCCCAGGGAGATGGTTTAATTGAGAGACCAAATAGGCTCCTTGAAGAACTCCTATTAAGTTACATAAATGGCAAATAGACTCCTAAGCAGGTCTCTATCTTGCCTCAGACTTTATGTTAATTCAAGGCCCTTTGGCCTACTTACACTTCACACAATTACAAAAGAACTTTCCTATTGCTTTTTTCTATATATAAGGAGGATATGTTTCACCTCCATGTTTATGAAGATTATGAGTCCTTTAATAATTTTTCTCTGCAATTTATGGGATTTTATTCCTAACACTAGCTCATAAGGGCTGGAAGTTAGGCTGAAAGCTTATACTCCCTTGGGATCCGTTAGCTATAAATAATTATATAGATAATTTTCTGTAGCACCTGCCCTTCTGTTAGAGACCCCTACTGAACTGAATCTCCACCATCCAGAAAAATTTCCTTAATATTGAGTTATAATGGTTGGATGATTAATCTGGGCTCTCTTCCTCATATTTATAAAAATTAAAATAAAATTATCCCATAGGCAGTGTAGACTTACCAAGAAGAAAGATAGGAAACTCCATTTAGTAAAGAAAAATTACATTCTGAGATAGTAACGGAATCAATAGTGTATTCCAGGATTATGAAACCAGACAACCCTCGTTGGCAATAACACATGCCAGAGGAAAATTAGCATCAAGCAACAGAATCTTATCAAGTATAACTGCACATTATTATTCAGGCTATTTCCCATGTTACTATCAGCTTGGCTTGCAACTCAGAGGCTCAAATCTGCCAATTAAGTTATTGTTTCAACCAAATTTGGAAAAAATTGAATCTGCCTAATGAAGCCAGAAGACCTCTCTAAACCAGCAACTGACACGTCCAGGAGAAAAAGTCATTTTTTTCTCCCCAACACGAGGTTTGTGCCTGAAAACCTGTAATAACAGACAAATTAATAAGACAAAAATTTACACACTTATTTAATATATGAGAGCCTTCAGAAATGATGAGTCAAAGAAACAAAGGAAAACTTTATGTATTTCATACTAAGTCTGAAGAAGTGGATAGTTATAGCAAAATGTGATTGGACAAAATGAGGTGCAGTGTATGGTAATAAACGGGGGGCACATTCATCAAGACTTTTTGTTCAAATTCTTCTCTGTTGTTCTGTGTTTTCAGAAATAAGGACTTTTTTTTTGTTCTGGGTATAAGGAAGACCCCTCTGGAATGAGAGTGTTATGACCTATTTTCAGAAAAAGATCAGCAAGGTTTTATGACTCCCATCAGGGGAGCTAGGGGAATTCTTTTGAGTTTTTATGGCCTGCTTCTGGTGTTTTTTTTCAAAGTGCTGTGTTTTAGAGTAGAATGTTCTAAACCCTGTCTGATGTCAAAGGACTATAATAATTAGCTGCACTGGAGAGCCTTCCTGCAGGCTAATATTGGAGCTCCAACCTCAGCCACAAATATTTTAATTGGCATGCAACTTAACACTCAGATAAACCACACAAATCCAAATCAAGGCATTTAATTTAAAAACTATTTGTAGCAGAACCCTTCTCATCTTCCATCTAGGAAAACTTTGGACTGCTGGGAGCCTTTACATTCAGTCACCATGAATTGGGGCTTTAATTGTGCAAGTCAGGTACTAGCATTTTGGTCCAATTACAGCAGTATCACAGATGCTATCATCACCTTTGCTAACCGTGCAACCCACAGCCCCTTTACTTAAAAAGTATTTGCAAGTCAAGCTCCAAGGTCTAACTTTGCCTTCAAATTCCATAAATGCCTCAATCACATTATAGAACTACAAAAATATGACCCATATCCCCTGAGTAAGTATCTACATGAGAAGGACACCCCAGTTCCACAGTCCAGATGACATTTCCTCTGGCCATGAACTTGCTGCCAAATGTCACTTCATCCTGGACACTGACACCCTACTGATTCAGCCACATTCATGGATTATCCATCCTACAACACAGTCAAACTGAAGGTTGGGCATTTATTGCTTTTCTCCTTTTGATATTAGAGATTCTATTGTATTCCCAGAGTTGTGTCCTAAGCCCATAATTCTTACACATTGTCAAAGTATATACATCAGTACACTCTCAAGCCTCAAGGGAAATCTTACAGGCGTCACTATTATCTGTGTGATTCTAGAAATTGATGGAGGCTACTGTTTTCACCAGGAGCTTGCTGCCTCATAGCAGTTTACCCCTTAACCCCATAAGGAGAAACACTCCACTCTATGGATTTTTCACTTAACTTTTCCACCAAGGTCTCCTACCTTACTTTTCAGACCACAGGCACCACAACTGTCCCTTTCCCCTTGGTTACACCTAACTTTTATTTATACCTCACTGAGTATCACTACATACCCTTTAAAACGTGAGTTATAGACTTGCCACCTTGACTCAGGAATAGACCAGGAAGATAAATTATCATCACAGAAAATTTAACTCATACTTTTAACATACTCTGCAACACCACAAAGATGTTGTTAGAGACCCCCGGAATTCTGGATTTTTTTTCCTGGACAACACCATATAAATGAAAAACTTGGTTGTGGGTCAGCCAATAAGGACTCTTATTTCTACTTATTTTTTTCCTTTTTCTTGTTGCTATAAAATTATTTTCTACAAAGTTTAGAGCATCATATGCCCTACTTACTCTCTAGATGTTACTATTTGGTCCATTGAAATACCCCAAATAATTGATATTAAGCCATTAAGCAGTCCAATGTGACACAATTAGGGGTTTTATTTCATTTTGTTCCAAATGCTGTCTTTATCCAGGTTTGGAGCCTTGACTAGAGGCTGAGTCAATTCCTCTCCTTGAGCAGCTGATAAACTCCACAACCCAAATATAAGGGTCCTCAGATTCCCAGGCCACCTATGAGCTACCTAGATTGCCTGGGGCACAGGTGCCAAACAGCTGGGAACAGCCTAACAAGCCTGGTGCGCATGAAATTAGTCCAGCTAGACAATCCACAGAGAGCTAACAAAACCTAACTAATGTCACCCCACCTGCCACAGAGTAACTGTCCTCTACAGTTTCATTGCTGCTATTCTGCCCTAGATAGAACTCCCAGTGTGACCCTGTGTGGCAGCATTCCCTTGGTTGTCGCTATAAATAACAAAGAACTCTACCTTTTATCAACCTGCATGTTATTCTGTTGTCTTCTACATTAAAAGGATTCTTAAATCTTACATGATAATCTATGCCAGAAGTTTACTATGCTATCCAGTTAGGCAGTTAGGACATATTTTTTTTTTTTTTAGAGACAGAGTCTCACATCTCACTTTATGACCCTCGGTAGAGAGCCATGGCATCACAGTTCACAGCAACCTCCAATTCCTGGGCTTAGGCTATTCTCTTGCCTCAGCCTCCCGAGTAGCTGGGAGTATAGGTACCCACCATAAAGCCTGGCTATTTTTTGTTGCAGTTTGGCCAGGGCCGGGTTTGAGCCTGCCACCCTCGGTATAGGCAGCCAGTGCCCTACCCACTGAGCCACAGGTACTGCCCCAGGCTATCTTTATTTATTTATTTAAAGAAGAAAAATAAATTTTAAGAGTTAACCACTCTGAAAATTGAAAAATGTATTTTCACTTCAGTTATTATTTTTGTAACAAAAATTGTACTTATGCTTATGTCAAAATAACACATGTACCAAATAAATATATACAACTATTATATACCCATAATAATTAGAACTAACAACAAAAAAAAATTTTTTTTTTTTTTTGCAGTTTTTGGCTGGGTTTGGGTTTGAACCCACCACCTCCAGCATATGGGGCCGGTGCCCTACTCCTTTGAGCCACAGGCGCCGCCCAAAATTTTTTAAATTATATTTTTAGATTTTTTTCACTTAGAGCAAATTACCTATTTTTGCATGCTAATGGAACAGAGTATGAAAGGTACCTTGGTTTACATAAGAATCAGGACATGGTATATGGAAAAGAAAATTATGTGTCAGGAATATTTCTGGAATGGACATTTTTGGTTTACATATTTTTTTTATTTTTCTGCACTTTTTCAACTATCACATTTAACTTTGAAAGAATTATCTGGAGCATGTGGGGCCAAGGAAGCATAGTTCTCCAGAAAAATGGCAGAAGCAATATTTCACTCCCCCAAGAGGAAAAGAACAGTGTATGAGAATTACGAGTCTCCATGGCCAATTCATTTCAGTCAGGACCAAGGAAGTCTTGAGAAGGAATTCAGGCTGTTCCATGCTGAGATGGTTAACAGCAGCGTGATTGTGAGGAGCCCACAAGACATGGAGTAGCCGTACAGGAAAGGTAGTTTTGGAAAAGGTATTCTTTCGAACAGCCGTCCAAACTTCACAATTTCAGATCCTAAGCTGGATGCTAAATGGAAAGATACGAAGACAAACATGCCTGTCACACATCAGAGAAATACCAGCGTCGTGTAGAGTGGGTGGCACAGCTCCTGGGTAGACAGGGGCAGGATGAGAGTACAGTGCACAGAATCATTGAGGATTACACAAAGCCACTTGAGCATCTTTGTATAAAAAGAGATGAAGAGGTTCAGTTGCCTGATGAGCTTACCTCTGAAATGGTTTCCATCATGGAAGGTACAGCAGGGAGTGATGAATGGAGACTCTGGGAAGTCAGATGCTGTGGAAGATCTGAGCGAGCCCTCAGACTGCCCACAGGAGACCAGCGGGTGAGACACACCAACTGCGGACAGCTCCCATGACCACCTGGTACATGACACTGCACCTCAACCCCAAATCAGCTGCTGCACACAAGGTGCTGTCATCCCCCAGTGTGGCCCTCATCCTGAGGATGGCAGCAAACAGGCATGTCTCCTCTGTGCAGGAGAGAGAGGGCCTGCCCATGAGTACGTGCTTGTGGAGGAAGTGCTGTGTGACAGGAATGAGAGGGAGGATGCCCCAGATGGGAAATTGGTACAAAGAAAGAGATTAATATGCAGAAGAAATCTGTATAGGATCTTTGAGTATTTGCAGCTCAGCCTAGAAGAGGCCTTCTTCCTGGTCTATGCCCTAGGATGTCTAAGTATCTGCTATGAAAAGGACCCTTTAACAATACTGAAGCTCTGGAAGACTTTCACTGTAGTTCAACCCACATTCAGGACAACCTACATGACCTACCACTACTTCCGGAGCAAGGGCTGGGTGCCCAAAGTGGCACTCAAGTACCGCATAGATCTACTGCTGTATGGGAAAGGCCCTCCATTTTACCATGCAACTTATTCTGTCATTGTTGAGCTGGTCAGGGATCATTTTGAAGGCTCCATAGACCATTCAGTTGGAAGTCACTGATGGCCTTGAGCAGTTTCAGCTAATGTGTCTAAGGAACACACAGCTAATGTGTGCTGTGCTGTTTGATTAAACCCTCTACCATGACTGACAAAGAAATGGAGTCACCAGATATATGAAAAGAATTAAAGTTCAGGAGGGTAAAGTTGATGGTTTTCTTCAAGAGAGAGGAGTGATCAAGATGAACTTTAAAAGTCCAACCTCAGATTCCTAATTTCACCAGCAAATATTGGTCTCCTACAATAAATATACCATGTTCAGGAAAAAAAAAAAGAAAGAAAAGAAAAAAGAAAGAATTATTTAACAGAAACTGCTACACCATTAACATATATGATGTAACTTATGAAACATTGTAAGAGGTAAACACATAAACATTAGCAAAAAATGTAAAATTTAATATTGATTTTAATCTTATTTATTTGAAAATTAAACATAATAGTTAAGAAAAATATTATATGTAGAGTAATTATATGAGAACAAAGAAAACTGAGTAAGAGAGAAAATATATAAAACTGAAAATGTATGAGGCTATAGAATTGTATTATCATTACTTCCAAGATTTTAAAAATTTAGGTAAATTATACTGCTAAGAAGTTTAAAGTCAATGCTTCAAATAGGGCCTCTCTGTTTTTAGAGAAATAGAAAGATGAGAGAAAACATATTAGACTCAGGAATAAAAAAATCTGTCTCTTTATATAAGTACATTACAAAACCACTGAAAAAGCCTAAAAAGTTATAGAAGCATGGAGGGGTCCAGTGTTTGGCACAGAGAGATTTTAACAGACATCCGTGAGACATTCTAGAAAAATTATAGTTCCACTAGAACAGTGGCTAAATATCCTTCCACTTGCAATAGGACTATTATTTGTAAAATTTGTCTTTCACAGTTAGGCAGATGTCTTTTTTTTTTAATTTGACAATAATAAGCCAAAATTGAAATATAAAGATAATAGATTATAACAAGTCCTATAATACTTTCTTATTGGGCACTTAAAAATTATATTTGACCAATATGGAATATGTTTAAAAATAGCATTGGATAGTTTAAGGGAAAATTAATAGACGCAAACAGAAGGAAATTATAACTATGGTGTTTATATTTTACCTTAAGTTTTCATCCAAAAAATAATTTCTTTCATGTCAATACAATTTAGTATATCTGCATTTGATTAATTTTTCCTTGGAAAAACTCTTTATATCATTTGGTATATATGTCAGATAGTTTCTAATAATACATACCTCTGGATAAATGGATTTTACTTATATAAAAACGACCCAGGCAAGGAGTAAGTAAGCAAATGCTAGCCCACATGCCAAATCTTGCCTGGCCTGTCACCTATTACTGTAAATAAAACTTTATTGAAATACACTCATACCCACTCATTTAAGAATCATCCACGGCTGCTTTCACACCACAACAGAGCTGAGTAATAAGTTGTTACAGAGCCCATTTAAATTATAAAGCCTACAACATTTACTACTTGGGCCTTACAGAAATTGTTGGATAATCTCTGACCTAAATCAAGGCTGTCCAAGGGAACATTCTGTCATTATGGAAATGCTGAATCTGTGCTGTTCAAAAAGGTAGGCACATGTAGCTTTTGATCAAATGTGACAGCAGTCATTAAGGAATCAACAGAAGGAAGACAAAGTGTATATGATCATTTCAACTAATGTGAAAAAAGCACATCTTCAAATAAAAACTCTTAATAAAATGATATAAAAGGGACTTCCCTCAACATAATGAAAGCCATAATGAATGACAAGCCCTTAACTAGTATTGTAATGAACAGGAAAAAATCTGAAAGCCTTTCCTCTAAAAGGATGCCCACTTTAACCACTGTTACTCAACATAGTACTAAAGTACTTTAGAGAGGAGAGAAACAAAGAGAGTATGTCTTTCCTGTCCACTTGAATTGATTCAGCTAAGAGAATTTTGGTGATAAAACAGTATAAATAGACTATAAATAAAATTGATGCCAAATATGCCAATACAATTTAATATATCTGCATTTGATTAATTTTTCAGAAAAACTGACAGAAATTGTCTGAACAGAAAGTTTTCATTTCAATAATTCCTTTAATATTATTTAAGAGAGAGTGGACCATGAGTTTAAACCACTCCTACAAACTGAAGGAAGATGCTAAAATACCCTTCTTTCTTATTTATTCAGTTCAAAATAATACCATCTATAAATAATAAATATTACTAATAACACCTTGAATGCTTCATCCATACACATGTCTTCATGTAATCAAAAATCAATGCTACTTTTAAAAATTACTCACGAGAAATGAAATAACTTTTATCTCAGGCAACACATTTTAGATCTGAAGCTTAAATAAAAATCTGTGTGAAATACTATTCTTCATATCACTCTGAAAATTGCATTTGCTTTTGAAAATACATCTCAACATCTTCAGGTATTTTACATTGAAATACTCCAATAACATCAAGAACTGTACAATAACTTGTACATCTAAAAAACGTCTTCAATAATACTTTAAACCTCGGTGATTCAGTTACTTGTTGAGCTTTGTTAAGCCTATTCCTAGGTACTGGTAATTACAAAGTTTTGTTTTGTTTTTTTTTTTTTTTAGCATGGCAGAAGTTTAAAGAACCAACTTCTTTTTAAGTTATCTCAATTATGAAAAGTAATATTTCACAAAGTTTGTTAGGTTATATTTAAAATGATCACTCAAGTCTAGTTCCATTAGATCTTCTCTGGCAAAAGGCTTATGTTTAAGTATTAAGTTGGGAAGATACTGGATACTCATATACTTATTATCCTCTGAGAGATTTACGACTGCATATGCATCTTCAAAACACTGGGCAGTTTAGCCTTTCCCCTCCACCCACCATTTTTTATCTTAGGTGCTTACTCCTAGAAACTTTCAAATATTCTGGTTTACCAACATAACTTTATAGGTGCAAATAATTTTTAGTTGTATTACTGACATGACTATTGGTACTGAAATCATGAAAGCTATAGTGATTGTAACTCTGCTTATGAATACTGGATTTCTCTAATGATGTTTCTTTATTTCTTTTTTGTAGACTTTGCTCTTTCTTAAATCTCCAAATCCCTGTCCCTTCCTCCATCTTTTTCAGCTTCTAATCTCATATCTTAATTCATTGGGAAAACAAATGATGAAAACATGGTCATCTTTTACCACCAAATCTTCCTGTTTTAATGGATGAAATGTCACTTATTGTATTGAAGACTAATCCCCCCCCCCCATTTCCGAGATCCTATCCATTAAACTCCTCAGGCTTTGTTTCCTAAAGTATCCATCTCCTTTCTTCTACATAATTGTTCACTCTCTCCTGGACCTTCCCCATCATAATACAACCATGTTTTAAAAGCTTTTCTTGGAATGCACATTCTCTAATTACCACCCTATTATTCTATTCTCTTAATAGCAACACTCTTTAAACCAATTACTTTTGTCTATTTCCTCAGCTTTCATTCTTTATCTTAGTAATTCACTCAAGTCTCAAGTTTTCACTTGTCAAGGTTAGTAATAATCGCCATCCTACCAAATTCTCAGCCCTCATCTTCCTTGACTTCTTACCAACTGTTAACTGACTTGTATCCACCATTAAAGTCTCCAAGTGTCCCTTAAGTTGTGTTCCTACTTTACTAGCCACTTTTTTTAATCTTTGTAGCTGATTCTTTCCATCAGTTCCCAGTATTTTTCATCTCTAATCTATCAAGCAACTCAAGGATACCAGTAGTCCATTCTCCTCCTCTATATTTGCTCCCTCCCTACAGAATTTCACTTAGTGTAATGGCTTTATATATCATTTATTTTTGACTTCCAAATACATATCTATATATTCTCTCCCAATCCCTCTATATCCAAATATCTACTTCATGCTTTCATTTGACTACTTAACAGTCATTCCAAATTATGTTCAAATAGAACTTCCCTCTTTCCTTCCATAATGTCCTAGTCTACTTTTCCTTTCTATTTCTGGGAATGGAACCACCCTTCACCCAGTGTCAAACCAAAAGCCTAAAAATAATTCTCAATGCTCTTTTCCTTATATCCTATATCCTAATCATTTATTTTTTTAAACTCTAAGTTATATAAAGTCCCTAAGCTGAGTACTTTCCTCTATCTTTAAAATCTATCTTATTTTTACGGAAAATATACAAATTTCTTTTTAATCTATAGATGAGAGGCTTTCAGAAAAATAAAAAAAATGAGATTTAACATTACTTTCATAGTCTTAAGGAAAAATGCTTTAAAAATAGCCTAACAAGATTAATTATTTGTGTTTTAAAATGTTATTCTATTGGCATAATAGTTTATACTCTTTACTTTTTCGGGTGTGTTGTTTTTGGCTTTCTGACCTGGGAGGATTTCCTGATATTTTGGGCTATTTCCACATCTTTCAATCTAAATGTATAATTTCATAAAAATTAGCCATTTGTGGAGAAAAGATAGTCCCCAGTGACATTCAAAGGTATCTAGCAAGAGAAAAAGGCACATACAATTATCCAAGATGGATTTATGGTACTTCTGACAGAGCAGGTTAAACAAATAGTTAACAAATTCAAAACAGACCAACTCAAATCCTTCATTAAAAGTCTTCAGGTTTATGTATGTCTGGGGAAGAAACTTAAAGTAGTAGTTAATTATTTTGATTTGGACTATGAACTATTCTAAGCAACAGAAAAATGTAAAAGGACATGATACTTTCTTATGTGTAATAAAACTCCTGATACTTAGATAAGTTGCAACATCATTTAAATATTGATTCATGATTTTTTTACCTATAATATCCCTCAGTAATGCAGTGGATATCTGTGGCTTTTAACTCCTGGCATCCTTTACTTTGTATCTTTTTCCTATAAGAGGGACAGCTCTTTATTTTACTGATGGAGCCCATAATAACCTGGCTTCTCTCCCTCAGTTTCATGGTACCTGTAAAATAGACGTCCAGGCAATTTACTTTTCAATGATTGATATAAATCTTGGGAAAGGGAAGCTATGGACTTTTATCTGGCAGTGTTCATGTAAATATAATCCAGACTGCATCTGATGGTGGTGAGGAGACAAAATTCTGAGTGTGAAACCACCAGAAAGTAAAGTTGAGAAGTGAGAGGGTATAAAAAAAGACAGATTATGTAACATTTGATTGTATTATTTGAATTCCGAGATTTAGCTACGTCTAAATGACCCCTGGATTTTTATGATTTGGTGCCCAAATACCCTAGTATTTATTCACTTTTTGTCACTTATAACCAAAACCAATTATAAGTGCAACTAAAGATAGGAATTTTGTCTTAGGGATGTACAAAATTGTTTGGACTACTACTCCTAATTAAAATGTATTAATAGAATTTTCAGAACACTAATGTACTATTGCAAACAGAAAATATTAGCCATAGAGTGTTTAGGTTTTACTTGGAATGAGTAAATAATAATTTGTGTCAAAAAAATCTACTGAAAGTGTGTGACCTAAATATAATTCCACCATTGCTGACCTACTAACAGGAACCTCAGGGTTGTATAGTTACTGACTTGCTGACTGCATCTCATTTTCTTTATCCTTCTGTTATTGTTGCTTCTAAGTCTTTGTGTACGTTTCTTTCTCTGAGTTAAATATGGTTTTTATTTTTTATTCTCTCTCTCTGTTATTTCATCCACCTTTGTGGTTTCACTTTGGCCCATATACTGATGGCTCCCAAAATTGCAACTTCTCCCCTGATTTCCTGATTTCTCTATTCTGCTGCTGCTGGATATATTTTCTTATTAAAAAAAGTATAATTTTGTCCCATTATTTCTCAATCTCATGTGAGATCATAATTATCATCACTAGGCAAATATCAAGAGAGCGGAAATACGAGGAAGTAGCAGCTTTAAAACCTATTAGAGTACAAAGTGATGTACACTGGGGGTTAGGAACCCCTACTATGTGCTTTTCTAATAACCTAAATAACAACTCAGAGGAGATTGGGCACATAAATTAACTCTTCTCCCCTTGGTCGCTTACTGATCTACTTAGACTGAGTAATTAAATGTAACATTAATAGAGTAGGCCTTGGGTGGCATGCCCAAATCATTTCCCTTTTCCTCTTTTCACTATTTTCCTATTTCTGTAGGGGCCCTCTAAGTTAGTAGCCCCTTAGACTCAAATTTGGAAGTAATTATTGACTTATTCACTTCCCTGTGTCCTGATAGCTAATCAAAAAATTCCCACCTGGATATTTCTCAGGTCATGTCTCTGTTGTTCAGCCCTAATTCTGCTATGGATGAGCATGGCAGCAAGCCTGCATTGGTGAAATGACATTTTCTCACTGGTGGCCTTGCTAAGTATTCCCTGGGGTGGGTTAACAACACCTACCATGCTCTTCCCTATGTGTGTATGTGGTATCAGTGCATTTAGCAAATATCAATTGTATTTTTTTTTAATTTTTATGTCTGTTCATCTAAGTTAGGAGCAATTTGATTTATTATGATGATTATCATTATAATTATTCAACATGAATAAAGTGGGGAATCTTAAATCCCTTCAACATATGGTGAAGAGCACTTACCAGTTGTATTTATTTCTATTTTTATTTAAAATACCACTATCATCAGAACAAAAAAAGTTTAGGAAATATGTCTAGATATCAGTCAATTTTTCTGTGCACTTCAGCATTATACCTTGTGTTAAGAATTTGCTTCAGGGTCATCAGCTTTTTATAAATCTATTCTTCAACTGATGGCAAGGTGATGATAGCTTCTGATTCTGTGCCTTGTAACATGCACAGAGTAATGTTTGGTCCTCTGGATTATGAGATCTATCATAACCTTAAATGAAAATCTTCTTTGCCTCATCTATTCTCAAATTTCAGAATCTGCGGTACACGTTGAGATGTTCCCTTTGTCCTGGACATTCTTCTGCAAGACTCTTCTCCTTGCTATCATTCTACTTTGTTCAATATGGCATCTTCAGAAAGGCTTTCCCAGATAATTATTGCAAAACAGCTGCCAACACACTCTGCCTTCCCACCTTTACGAAGCATTCTGTCCCTCCTGATCCTATTTTATTTTTCTCAAAGTACTAATAAATAACCAACATTATTTAATTTTCTACTTGTTCTTTTGCTTATTGGCCTTCTCATTCTATCATATAAACTCTTGAAGTCACAGACTTTGGTGTATTTGCCATTTTATTCCTTGAGCCTAGAAAACCACTTGTAACATGAGAAGATTACCATAGCTATTTCTTAATCTAGGGAATAAAATTGTACTTCCTTCGTGTCCTCTTGTATAATGTTCATGAAGATGTTTTTATGTTTGTATTGTATTATCAGTCATTAAGATTTTAACTTCCCCCACAATTTTAAGTATATTATTGAGTTTATTATTTTCCCATTTAATATTTAAAAAAACAACAACACCATTTTTACGTTTTCCTTTCCATTTTGCTTTCCTTCCATTCTGTGAAACTCCAGCCATGTTCCGTGGTTTCCCTCTCTTCCTCAATTCATTTACCAAGTATTCTTCCTTTACTTACTTGTCTTATTTTTCATACATGTATTTTTAATATTTTTTATTAAATTATTTAACCTCTAACTTTATTTCCTAATTAGGATTTTAGAGAATGTGAAAAAAGTTCTCTTTAATTGTAAGAATGTCATGATTCATAATAAGATTATAATTGTGTTAAGAAAAACATTCACTCTAAAATTATTAGAATAATCTTAGGTCATCTCCTAACAATAACTTTAACAGGGGGGAAAAAAAAAGATCAACTTTATATCTTAAATGAGATTAAGAATGATAACTAAAATTTAGCAAAGTATTTGTATGTATAATGGCTGTGAGATGACACCAATAGTCTAGTCATTTTCAGCAAATGAAAACTCTGTGCAGTGACTAGAATTTAGCAAAGATTTTTCTAATTCCTGGTTAACCACATTAAAGAGGATGAACTGGGAAACAGCAGTCACAAACATACCGTAGTTTGCCCTGTGTGTTATTCCATTTATCAGTCATTCTTGTGGGCTGTCATCGTGCTTCTGTCTTTCAAGTTTCAGGGGAACTTGATATTTAGGTGTTAGAAATAGAAGTAAACTCATCAAACATTTTCTGTTCAAGTTCTTTGTATTTGTTAAATTTGTGTACTTTGATTCATGTCAAGATTCACAAGTAAATTGAAAGTCTGCCAACTAATAAATCTTTCTTGAATTATGTCTTTATTATTTGTCTTGGTGTTCATTTGCTTCCTAACTAGTGTAAAACTACATGTGCCCATTTTTGCAATTTGGGAGAAAAAAATGAAGGCTACTACAATATATGAAATAACTCTAACACTAATATACTTGAGGTATTCTTAATATTTGTCAAGAGTGGAGAATTTTGAAGATAGCATTTTGAAATTTATGCATATATATATGTACATATATATATATATACACACACACACACATGTGTCTATTATATAAAAAAAAACCTTAGAGCCAGTTTTCTTGAAAAATAAATATTTTTAAATTCAAGTAGTTATTTTTAAGGGCATGGATTTTAGAAATATATTTCCATGTAAAAGTTCTTATTCTTCTGGTTAAAAGTTTCATGACCCTGAGCTAGCTATGTAGTCTCTATGTCTCATTTTCTTCTGTTATAAAATAATAATAATGATAATAATAATAATAAAAGTACTTAAACCATAGTGCAGTTGAAGGATTAAAAGCACATTAAGACTGAGAGTAAGGAATGACGCATCAAGGGTGATTTCAAGTATTTGGTGTCAGTTTTCAGATTTGAGAAGGAGAAATGTAAAACAGGTGTCATTTAGGAAAAAAATGAAAACAACTCAAAGCATGCTTAAAACAAAATTAAATTAAAAATGTAATATAGTCAATGAATAGATAGGTAAGTTTTTCGATTTACATCAGTTGGAAGCCAAAATGAGTTATACAACACTAAAACTATTTACAGAGTATGCATTTTTTATGAAATTCATAACATTTTAAACTATACCATACAATTTAAACTAAATATTTCAAGAGAAGAGTTTAGTTTACATTTATACATGCCCATATTCTTATTTCTCTGCAATCTGAAAGTTTGCCTCGGTGATAATAACTATGTCATTAAAAAAAAAAAAAACGGGATACAATAGGAAGAAATGTAGCAGTGAATTTGCATTCTTTTTTTTTTCTTTTTTTTTTATTGAATGTTAACTATGTACATTGATACTCTTCTGGGGTACAGTGTGGGGGTTTTCACATGCATTCTGAAATACTTCCATCAAACTGGTCAACACAGCCTTCATGTCATTTTCTCAGTT
>CAUYTI010118428.1:0-18059 GCA_963575145.1 Galago senegalensis | reverse complement strand
GATGAGTGTCAATGTACTTCATTTGTTTCCTCAGCCTAGCTCTTCTAGGTTTTGTAGTCAAATCTTAAATTTTCAGTTTCGTTCTCATTTTTCTAAATGCTAACTTTCCATCCAATTTACATTATTGATAGAGTCAAACTCTGCCCAAATAGAGTGGAACCACTTAAAACAATGAACCCCTTACCCTCTCCCACGGGATGGCCCACCTAAAATAAGGTCAACCACCTATCCTACTTCACTGGATGTCACACTTTGGAAATGTAAATAGGCCAACACCCACCCTTACAACAGATGTCCAACCCAGGAAGGGAATGTCTATATCCCCACCTTTCTGATCTTTAAACACCCCCTATCTTCCACCCCCATTTGCCATTACCTAACTGTAGATTTATTCCCTGCAGGTTGGAAATCTTACCCCACCTGCACCCAGGCGGAATAAAGGCATTTGAATTGCACAAACTCGGCCTCCTTTTTCCTTTTATCTCCTGTCTCAGGATAATCTTTCATCTTTGGCTCCGTAACCTTTCAATTATCAATTGTTTTCCTCTTTATTTCTCAATTCAAACAGATGCAGTATTTTTGTTATTTGTCATTTCTTTATGTAACAGTGGGCGATTGTTTTCTAAATTATTGGTTTTTATGTTTCTGAGCATGACTCATAAGAAGAAAGAAGAAAATAATCCTGTGACACTCTGATCAAAATCTTTGTGTCTTTACTCCTTATATGTTGCTGAGGCATACACTCTTTGCCAGAATGTCTTTGCATTGAAACTCACTCCTCATTGGTAATTGTACAGGATGATGTGTCCTCAGTCACCCTTCTGTCACTTGTCATTCCAGGGCTTCACACTTGTCTGAGGATGACCCAAGATGCCCAAAGCATCCATGTTTACTGGAGTGTTACATAAATATCAATTCCTGGCACATAGCTGTCCAGTGGCTAGCCTGAAATACGGGGATAGAGCCTCTTAGGGGAGTGAATGAATGCCTTTTAGCTTGAGAGTAGTCTCTTAGTATACCTTTCATGTAAACAGCTAACCCATTGGGACTTTAATTTTTTTCTTTTTTGGAGACAGTTTTAAGCTGTCACCCTAGATGGCTTCACAGCTCACGTCAACCTCAAACTCCTGGATTTAAGTGAATTGCTTGCCTCAGCCTCCCACGTAGCTGGGATTACAAGTGCCCACCACAATGCTTGGCTATTTTTTGGTTGTAGTTGTCATTGTTGTTTAACAGGTCCAGGCCAGGTTTGAACCTGCCACCTTTGATATATGTGGCCAGTGACCTGCTGATTCAGCTACAGGTGCCTCCCAGGACTTTAATTGTATTTAATACCAGCCTCCATCTTCATTTCTGGGACATATTATTGTTTAGTGAGAGATTCGGGACCAAAAATGAGAGGTTATTCTGAGACATTATTGCAGGACGATGAGGCCCAAAGAACACCCAAACACCATGTTTATAAGAGGAAGGGCTTTATTTCAGCTGGCAGAACTTACAGCATAGAAGAATTCAAATTGGCCATGTTCTCCAACTGGCTTAGTCTTTCCCTTTTCATCTCCAGGCAAAAAAGTTCAACCCACAGGTACTTTTCTCATTGGTCAGTTTGAATCAAGCAGAAGATAGGACTCTGCAGCTGTATCCGTGTGGTCTCCTTGAGAAAACCTGTTCACCCAGATCTCATGCATCCCAGGAATCCTCTCTTACTACTCATTTTCAAGACTCCACATATATGTTAATTTGAGGTCTCAATAGCAGCTTGTTTCTGTCAGAGGCAGTATTAATCACTCTTCACATTTGACTTTGCATATTTTCTACAAAATCTAAGGCATAGAGGTATTTTTGATCTGTCCTATAGTTTCTTTCCCAGTTCTTTCTGCTACAGCACCCTCACAGGGGGTTTCAGGCAGTAACCTTCAGAGTCACCTGGCAGGACTTTCCTATTTCTCTGGTCTGGACCAGCATTCAGATTTCAGGGACTGTGACTCCTCTTGGGTTCTATACTCAGGCCTTAATTGTATCATGGTGGTAGGCCAATATAAGTACAAATTTTGACTCTTCCCTGTGTTACACATAGAGTACTGTATCTGATTAAGAGCACAAGCTCCCTTCTGGGTGACTTCGCATTCATAGAAGCTATAAAGGAGTCACTCTTTGTCCTATCTCAATGGTGTGGTTACACAGATTACATTCCTCCTCTCCTTTTCCCAAAGTTCAATTAAGACAAGTCCCTCAAGGAGCTTCAGGCTTCAGCAGTGTGCCGACTAGCCAGCTGAGGCATGTTGACTATCTTAAAAGTTACCTTTGCTTCCCATGGAGCCTTAAAGCCCTCTGTTCAGCTAGCTGTGATGAATCCAGGCAAGGATTTCTTCCACCTTTGCTGCCATGCATATGGTCAAGATGGTGGTATAAAGGCCCTGGTACCTTGTTGTTTTTTTTTTAAGCAGTGTGTATGCATATGTGTCTGCATGTGTGTGGTGTACACCCATATGTGCTTGCAAAGGGCTAGAGAGGGCTGCAGCAGAGGCAGGGGGAGGGGTTTCCTGGCTCATCTGCTCTTCTTGCTTTGTTCAGCACTGCTGCTCAGAGCCCTTCTGGGTCTACCTTGGTTTGAGGAGGACCAGATTCTAATCTTTGATCTAGACATGATCCCCTTGATCCCCCAGAGAGAAAGGATGTACTGACACAAAAGACTAAGACTAAGCAAAACATGGTTGTTTACCCAAGAGGAGATCTTTCTTGTAACTCTTCCTAGTGCTTCAGTCTGCTCAATTCAGTCTGTTCCCCCTAAGTAACTTCATACAATGGTTTGGCAGTCTGTATGTTTCGCACAATCTTTCACCTCATGGCTTTCATCTGGATTCTGCATGACCTCAGTCACTTTGCATACATTTGTGGCCTTCTGGCTCCCTTATAGTGACAGGGATGAAATCAAGGTTGGGTTCAGTGTAAGTGAATGAAACCATTTAGGAGTTACCTACAAATCCCAATGTACACACTCCTATTATGAGACTAATCTAAACCTTTTATATGAAAGCTATAACCAAATAGCCTAAGAACATGCGGTGGGGGGAGGGAGAAGGGAGGGGAGAATGGGAGGGGAGAGGGGGTTTGGAGGGATCACTTTTGAGGTTTGTCTTATAGGGGTACAGGTGAATCTTTCTAAGAGTAGAATGTGAATGTTTTAAAGCAATAACTGAGAAAATGTCATGAAGGCTGTGTTGACCAGTTTGTTGGAAGTATTTCAGAATGCATGTGAAAACCCCACACTGTACCCCAGAAGAGTATCAATGTACATAGTTAACATTCAATAAAAAAAAAAAAAAGAACTTCATGAGGCAGAACAAAAAAAAAAAAAGAAGAAGAAGAAAAAAAAAATAACTAGGAAATGCCGTGAAGGCTATGTTAACCAGTTTGATGAAAACATTTCAAATTGTATATAAAACCAGCACATTGTACCCCATGATGGCATTAATGTACACAGCTATGATTTAATTTTTAAAAAATCTAAAAACTAAAAGAAAATGGGCATATTCCTTTATAACTTGGGAAGAAGGAAAATCCTCCTACATACTTCAATTTCAGAAGCCATATAGAATGTAAATAAAAGAAAAAATTACAATTAAAAAGGTAGAAAACTCTAAATACAAATGAACAAACTGGGAAAAATGCAAATAGGGAAAAAATACAACCTATATCAAAAAAGGAATCGTATCCATAGTACATAAAAATTCCTTAAAAATTCCAGAACATACAAACCAATAAATCATTAAAATAAAGGGCAACAGACAACAGATAAATTCACAGGTAAGAAAACGTTTCAGTGTGACCATATTTCAGAAGTTGTAAAGCACAGAGAATGGTAGAAACTGACCTAACAGAGTGATCACCCATTACACTATTAATCAGGGCAGCCCAGAGCAAGCCAATTTCAAGAAAAAAAAAAGAAAAATATCAAGAAAATAATTCATGAACATATGAAAAGATGCTTACAGCACTCCTGATAAGAAAAACACAAATTATAACAATACTGAGATACTATTTCTTACATATTTCTCAGCAAAACATGTGAGTCCAATCATATACTATTTGGTGGGGCTATAGGAAAATATTTGTTCTTATTTCCAGCTGGTAGAAAGTCAAAATGGCAACATCTCGTAAAATTATATTTGCATTTGGCCATCCTATATTTCTTTAGTTAATGATATTCTTAATTCTATTTTTACCTAAGATCTATTTTATAATTAAGGCATGGTTAGAGTTGAATTGTTATACCATCTTTGTACTTGGAAGGTAGAAGCATGTAACCTTGGTGTATGCCTTGTTCGTTGGCACAGAACCCTGGGGAGCACACTTAGAGCTCTAGTCAGTAACTCCCTTCTAGAAGGGCTTGCAAATGCTGATTGATCAGTGGTGCCCATCTCCCCTTTATCAAGGCTCGAGACACCATGAGCCATAAAAACAAATAACTTGAATTTTAAAGCTTCTCTCATCTCTCCTGATAACTATGGAATACAAGTTGTTCTGGGGATGGCATTAGGTAAAGATAAGAGAAGATTACAAAAAGAATTTTATATCAGGAGCCAGCAAACTATAGCCTGTGGGCCAAATCCAGCCAAATCCCTGTTTTTATAAATAGAGTTGTATTGAAATATAGCCATGCTCATCCACGTATATTTTGTTTATACCTGCTTTTATGCCACAATGTCAGAGATGGGTAGTTGCAACAGAAACCAGTTCACAAAGCGTAAAATGTTTTTATCTGGTCCTTTACAGAAAAAAGGATGCCAATTCCTGCCCTAAAGTAGAAGGGATTTGAACTTCATAAAATTCTGTGGAGTTTAGTTCTGTGAGCAGATCCTAGTAAATTGTTTCTCCTGCTGTATCAGTAAGCAACAAAAGGTCAGTTGGGTCTCTAGGATCACAGTGGTTGCAAGGTAAAAAGCAGAGCCATCTGGCCTGCAGAGTCTCAGGAGCCAAGTGTTTTTAGAGGCACCAGCCATAATATCAGAGAGGCAGGACTGGCTGTCAGTCTCCGAAGGAGGGTAGCACATGGTATCCTGGGGCACAGTCACCCAGAAGCTCTGAACACTGAGATAGTTATCTTAACCACCACTACAGCTAATTATAACAAGCCTTGCACAGAAATTCTCTCCAAAGTGTTCAGCTTTCAAGTCTGTCCAGATAGAGTAAATAGCAATAACAAATTCAGACATGGGACTTTGGGTATAAGAGAACTCTGGGAAGCCTGAGCCAGGATGGGGGAACCTAGCTGTTTCTCTAAGCTGACTATTCATTTTCTCTATGACACACCCTGGCATTCAGGCTGAATGCCTCTGCTGACAGACCCAGTACTGAGTCCCTCATCTCCCTGTTCCCAAAATCTAAACTCTTATCTCTTCTACCTGCTGGCCCAGTTCCCCAGTGGCTTTTACTGGGCCGAACACAAAATCCCTGAGGAGGATGCTGGACTACTTTGATGACTCTGCTCTTAAACAAGTTTCGCTTGCGTTCTAGCTCACGGTGTGCCCTTGACAGAGGGAAGAGACAAGCTTTCAGGGCTGGCCAGGAATTACTTTGCTGTGGATGTGCTGCATTCGTGAGAATTTCCTGCTTCCTCTTCTCTTATCTCTGCCTCTGATAAAAGTGGTTATGTACTGGTGGTACTAAAAATATGTATACGCATGTGAAGTGATATTATTATGTATTACTTTTCAAAGTTGAATTCAATCTTGGTTGCATTGTGTAGTATTCTGTTCACTCAAAAGATGCTGGTAATCAAATGAATGCTAGCGTCACCGTGTGACAGGCTGGACAGTCAAAGAACATGGTGGAATCATAGTGTGGTTGGAGAAAGACGAGACCATTTTGAAGTGGTATTTGAAATTCAAGAATATTATAGAAGTACAATGACAAAGGAAGTGTAAGTATGGAGGACCACGAAGGAAGTCGTATACCATAGAAAACCAGCTACATTGGTGATAGGTGGAGAAGAAACAGCATGAGCAGCAGTCAGTGTTGCTCAAGAAATAGTTCACCATAATCAGAAAGTGCCTGGATGCTCATGGTAACCACTCTGAGCACGTCTCATAATTTCAGAAACCAAACGTGACTTGGTTTTTTTGTTGGTCCATACTGAGTGTTATGATTGTAAATCCTTTCCAACCATAATGATATTCCTGTTCTTCTCTGACGCTGGAAGACTCCACACTTTTTTGTTATTGCGTTTATTTGCAGGCTTCTCTTGCCAGAGCCTGTCTGACTCTTTCCTCATGTAGTAGGGGCTCTAGTCAACAGATGGCACAGGTTGTACTCAGCAGGCCATGGAGTTGATGTGAACAGTGATCGTGCACCGTGTATTCCACAGCCGTGCTTGTAGGAAAATGTCTGGGAGAAGGCGTGTAAGTGAAGATGATATTGCAATACATATTTTTGAGAACGGTGAGGTTAGAGGAGAGTTTAGTGACGAAAGTGGGCATGAAGAAACTGTTCCTGTGTGCAGGGATGATAGTCCCAGGGAATCTGAAGCTATGATGAAGAAGAACCTGATGTTAATACGCAACCTGTAACAAGTGGCTGGCAGGTTTATCTTGATGGTGATATTCCCATACTCTGGCACACAACAGGGACTCACCCTTCCTCAAAGCGCTCAGCCAATAACTGGACTTAAATTTTCCAGCTCCTCTTCTCAGATGATTTTATTGGTGAAGTTGTAACCTGGACAAACATGTATGCAGCAGAAAAAGTACAGAAGGTGACTCCATTAACAAAACACTCAGTGTGGCACTCGAGGAAGGGTGTTTCATCAGAAGAAATGAAGGCATCCTTTGGTGTAACACTGAACCTGGCTCTGAATTTGAAGGAGCAATTAGATGACCATTTTATGGAAGATCGGCTAGACTGAACCCCATTCTTCAAGGATGCTATTTTCTCTCATCTCCATTTGTTTCAAGTATTTTGGATGTTGCATTTAGTTTCTTCTGTCATAGCTCAAGGGAGTGAGCTTATCCGAAGGAGCAAGGTGAAGAATGTTAGTGAATATATTGACAATAAGTGCAAAGAACTTTATGTACCAGAAAGAAACATGGCTATAGATGAGAGCACAGGAGGTTTCAAAGGAAGGATCCGAAGATGCCCACGAAGTGGAGCCTAGGAATTTTTTGCCTGTGTGATTCAGCAAATGGTTAGTTATATCTTTTTTCACATTCCTATTATGCCCAGACAACAACAGAAAGTCTTATTCATCCTAATTTGCCATTTATGCCTTGAATAGTGATTCACTTGGCACAAGTTTTGCAAGCACATACGAGTGGTTCAGGCTGTCACATCTACACTGACAGGTTCTACACAAGCCCTCGTCTTGCTTGGGAATTGCATAAAATGAAAATGCACATAACAGGAACATTTATGCCTTCTAAGAAGGATTTTCCAAGTGATCTGGAAAAAAAATACTTCAGGAATATGAATTATGTGCCTGTCAATGTGATATGAAAAGATGTGCCTCTTTTTCTGTGACAAGAGGCTAGTGACAGTGCTGAGTACATCCTTTGGCCTTATACATTTTAAGAAAGGAAAATGGGGGCATGCTCTATATATCTACTAGGAAAATGGGGCGTGCTCCATATATCTACTAAGGGTTACTGGTCAGAAGACACTGAACTCTGTGAAATTGGACCAGGTATGCCTGCTTTCTACATGGCTTAGGCAGGACCTTCAATGTACTTAATCTTAAATTCAACTTGGTTATTTTTCTTAGTTCTCAGCACCTTTGTGCTCTCTCCTCCACCAACTGCAAAAAGGCCTGGACTTTTCTGAACGTGACCTCCTAGTCACCTCTTACTTCTCTTCTGTCATCCCTAACTGATATGTAAACATGCCCCATTACATTCCTCACTGGGTTGAGGAGAGGCTGGTTGCTGGACACCCTTGGAACTAACCTCTTAGGGGATCAAAGCGAGAGGGTCCCTCTGCTAGCTTTCTACAAGCCCACTGCACCAGGAGTAAATGCAGAGGAACCCTTGGTCTCCAAAGCAGATTCTAGACCTTGGTTCAATGCCATGCATCTTAAGAGCAAGACCAACAGCCAAGCCACATTTCTTACCCCACCTGCGGCTGCGGAAGCACCACTTGACATTAAGGACATTAACAATGATAAACCAAAGGCCAGAGAATAAAGAGTCTCCACTATGGAATGTACCAAATAGATAGGTGGGTTAGTATATCTGGAACTTGTGTGTGCACGTCTGTGTGTGTATGTATGTGCGTGTTGGTCTCTCTCCCACTCCTCTTAGTCCACTGTTACATGTGCATCAGCCCACATCACTTGCTGACTCTGCACCATTATCTGTATATCCCCTAGGCTACTTCTGGCTCACAAGTGTGAAAAAGGTATAGGCAATTTAGAAACTAAAACCAAGCCCCTGCTGGTGAAAATGCTAAAACCCATTCTTCCAGTGCTCCCCCTTTTACAGAACTCTTGAGTGGATCTTTATGCTTGAGAGTCACCTTAATGGCCACGGAGAAAATGTCACCTCTGATCCCCCAGGTCTGGAATTACTATTTCCTTCCTGTCACTGTTGCATGGCAGACAATATGAGGACCTGGGCACCACCGAGGTCTGGGCAGGCAGACCTCATTGCCCTGCCACTCACACATCCCTCCATCCCTGACCACCTCACTGCTCTTTCTCATGCTTTCCACTCTGCCATGGTGAGGTAGGGCTTTCCTATCACAAGGTTCCAACCTTCTAACTTGCTCCCATTATGGATTGAACTGGACCCCTCTCCTCCCAAATTCATATATTGAAGGCCTAATCCCCAATGTGACTGTCATTAGAGATAGGGTCTTGTGAGCACACAGGAAAAAAGGCCATGTGAGCACACAGGCAGACAATGGCCAAATGCAAGCTGGAAGAAAGGCCTCTCCCAAAACCAACCCTGCCAGCACCTTGATACTAGACTTTCAGCCTCCAGAAATGTGAGAATAAATTTCTGATTTGGGCGATGGGCATGCTTATAGCCATGACTCTAGCATTACAAAAGTGATCTATGTTACCAAAAACATTTGTATCCCCTTAATAGTTTGAATTTAAGAAAAAAAAAACAGAGTAAGTTTCTGTTGTTTAAGCTTCTCAGTCTGTGGCATTTTGTAATGTCAGCCAAAGCAAAAAAGATGAACTTGGTTTGCCCTATGTCTGTAGTAAGCCATTAGGTCGGGGGCTCTCTGAGACCTCCCTGGAGCTCATTGTGAGACAACCTAGGAAGGAGTGTTGTACTTGAAACTATCCACCCGCCTTGTCAGTCTTTGCAGGAATCTCCCTAATGCCACTTCACTGGTCTCTTCAGAAGGTCCGTTTGTTTAGGAACCACCCCAAAAGGACCCCAGGCCAGTACCAGCCTTCTAGGAATCCTTCCTGGCAAGACAACATCAACCTCAGCAGACCCCTCACTTTGCAGATATTGTGTTTTTCCTCCAAAAGTCTCTTCTGTTGTTAGTCTGTGCTTTCCACTGTACCTTCCCTCCTCTGGTCTCTCTTTTTTTCTTTTTTTTCTTTTTATTTTATTATTATTAAATCATAGCTGTGTACATTAATGCAATCATGGGGTACAATATGCTAATTTTATATACCATTTGAAATATTTTCATCAAACTGGTTAACATAGCCTTCAACACATTTTCTTAGTTATTGTGTTCAGACATTTATACTCTATGCTTTGTAAATTTAACATGTACCGGTGTAAAATGTACTGTAGGTGTGTTCCCACCAATTATCCTTCCTCTACTTATCCTCTTCCTTCCCCTCCCCTCCCCTCCCTCTCCTCTTTCCCCTTTTTCTTGGGCTATAGTTGGGTTATAGCTTTCTATAAATTGGTTTCATATTAGGACTGAGTATGGGATACTTTTTCTTCCATTCTTGAGATACTTTGCTAAGAAGAATATGTTCCAGCTCCATCCATGTAAACATGTAAGAAGTAAAGTCTCCATTTTTTAAGGGTGCATAATATTCCATGGTGTACGTATACCACAATTTGTTGATCCATTCATGGGTCAATGGGCACTTGGGCTTCTTCTGTGACTTAGCAATTACGAATTGGGCTGCGATAAACATTCTGGTACATATATCTTTGTTATAATGTGATTTTTGGTCTTCTGGATATATACCTGGTAGAGGAATTGAAGGATTGAATAGCAGGTCTATTTTTAGAACCCTAAGTGATCTTCAAACATCTTTCCAAAAAGAATATATTAGTTTGCATTCCCACCAGCAGTGCAGAAGTGTTCCCTTTTCTCCACATCCACACCAACATCTCTGGTTTGGGGATATTGTGATGTGGGTTAATTTTACTGGGGTTACATGATACCTCAAAGTAGTTTTGATTTGCATTTCTCTGATTAAAGATGATGATGATTTTTTCATGTGTCTGTAGGCCGTGCGTCTATCTTCTTCAGAGAAGTTTCTCTTCAAGTACCTTGCCCACCCTGAGATGGGATCACTTGTTCTTTTCTTTCTAATACATTTGAGTTCTCAGTGGATTCTGGTAATTAAACCTTTACAGAGACATAACCTGCAAATATCTTCTCCCATTCTGAGAGCTGTCTGCTTGCTTTACGTACTGTGTACTTAGCTGTGCAGAAGCTTTTTGGTTTGATCACATCTGAGTAATGTACTTTTGGTGTTGCTTCAATTACAATTGCCCAGGGGGTCTTCCTCCTAAAATAATCTCCCAGGCCAATTACTTCAAGTGTTTTCCCTGCACTTTCTTCTAGTATTTTTCTAGTTTCATGTCTTAGGTTTAAACCTTTAATCCAGTGAGAGTCTATCTTAGTTAATGGTGAGAGGTGTGGGTCCAGTTTCAGTCTTCTGCAGGTCACCAGCCAGTTCACCCAGCACCATTTGTTAAATAGGGAATTTTTTCTTCACCGAGTGTTTTTAATTGGCTTATCAAAGATCAAATAACGGTAAGTAGCTGGGTTCATCTCTTGGTTCTCTATTCTGTTCCATGCATCTACCTCTGTTTTTCTGCCAGTACCATGCAGTTTTGATCACTATCAATTTATAGTATATTCTGAGGTCTGGTAGCATGATTCTTCTTGCTTTTTTTTTTTATTTCTGAGTAATGTCTTGGCTATTCGAGATTTTTTCTGATTCCACATAAAACAAAGTATTATTTTTCTGAGATCTTTAAAGTATGACAGTAGAGCTTTAATAGGGATTGCATTAAAACTGTATATTTCTTTGGGTAGTATGGACTTTTTAACAATGTTGATTATTCCCAGCCATGAGCATGGTATGTTTTTCCATTTGTTAACATTTTCAGCTATTTCTTTTCTTAAAGCTTCATGGTTCTCCTTATAGAGATCTTTCACATCCTTTCTTAGGTAAACTCCCAAATATTTCATCTTCTTTGGTGCTACTGTGAATGGAATAGAGTCCTTGACCATTTCCTCAGCTTGACTATTGTTGGCATATATAAAGGCTACAGATTTATGAGTGTTGATTTTGTAACCTGAGATGCTGCTGTATTTCTTGATCACTTTCAAGAGTTTTGTAGTAGAATCCCTGGGATTTTCCAGATATACAATTATATCATCTGTGAAGAGTTAAGGTTTGATCTCCTCTAACCCTATATGTATACCCTTGATCATCTTTTCTCGCCTAATTGTGATGGCTAAGACTTCCATTATAATGTTAAAAAGCAGTGGAGACAATGGGCAACCTTGCCTGGTTCCTGATCTGAGTGGAAATGATTTCAATTTAACTCCATTCAATATAATATTGGCTGTGGGTTTGCGGTAGATGGCCTTTATCAGTTTAAGAAATGCCCCTTCTATACCGATTTGTAAGTGTACTGATCATGAAAGGATGCTGGATATTAATAAAAGCTTTTTCTGCATCAATTGAGAGAATCACATGGTCTTTGTTTTTATTTATTTTATGTGATGAATTATATTTGTAAATTTACATATACTGAACCAGCCTTGAGACCCTGGGATAAAACCCACTTGGTCATGGTGTATAATTTGTTTGATGTGTTGCTGGATTCTGTTTGCTTGGATCTTGTTGAATATTTTTGCATCAATGAATATGGATGCAAATGGAAATCAGAAAAAAAGCAAGTGTTGCAATTTTATTTACAGATACAATAGGCTTTAAACCAACAAAAATAAGGAAAGATAAGGATGGTCACTTCATGTTTGTTAAGGGTAACACTTAATTTTCTTTTCTTGTTGGGTCTTTTCCTAGTTTGAGGATCAAAGTGATGTTTGCTTCATAGAATGTGTTAGGTACTATTCCTTCTTTTTCTATATTTTTAAAAAGGTTAAGTAATATAGGTACTAGTTCCTCTTTAAAGGTTTGGTAGAATTCTGATGTAAAGCCATCTGGTCCCGGGCTTTTCTTTTTAGGGAGATTTTTTATTATTGATGCTATTTCAAAACTTGATATGGGCCTATTCAAAATTTCCACTTCATTCTGGCTAAGTCTAGGAAGGTGGCATGCTTCCAAGTATTGGTCAATTTCCTTCAGATTTTCATATTTCTGAGAATAGAGCTTATAATATTCATTAAGGATTTTTTTAATTTCAGAGGAGGCTGTTGTTATTTCATCTTTGCCATTTCTGATTGATAAAATTAGAGATTTTATTCTTTTTTTCTTAGTTAGGTTAGTCAAAGGTTTATCTATTTTATTGACCTTTTCAAAAAACCAACTTTTTGATTTATTGATCTGTTGTATAATCTTTTTGTTTTCAAAATCATTTAATTCTGCCCTCATTTTAGTTATTTCTTTTCTTCTGCTAAGTTTGGGGTTGGAATGTTCTTCCTTTTCCAGTTGTTTGAGATGTTCCATTAAGTTATTAACTTCCTCTCTTTCTGTTCTCTTGAGGAAGGTTTGCAGTGCTATAAATTTCCTTCTTAGCACTGCCTTTGTGGTATCCCAGAGGTTGTGGTAATTAGTATCTTCATTATCATTTTTTTCCAAAAATTTGGTAATTTCCTTCTTATTCTTATCTAGCACCTACCTATCATTCAGCATAAGATTATTTAGTTTCCATGTTTTGTATGAGTATGCAGATTCCTATTGTTACTGAGTTCAACTTTTATTCCATGATGGTCTGAGAAAATGCAAGAAATAATTTCTATTCTTTTAAATTTGCTTAGGTTGTGACCTAAGATGTGATCAGTTGGTAGGATGTCCCTTGGGCTGATGAGAAGAATGTGTATTCACTTTTGTTAGGATGAAATGTTCTGTAGAATTGTCTGTTAAATCCAAATGTTGAGTGGTTAAGTTTAAATTTAAAATTTCTTTGCTGAGTTTCTTATTAGAGGATCTATCCAACACTGCCAGAGGAGTGTTAAAATCTCCAACTATTATGGTGCTAGACGAAATCAAGTTGCTCATGTCTGTTAGAGTCTCTCTTATAAATTGAGGTACATTCTGGTTGGGTGCATAAATGTTAATAATTGAAATCTCATCATGTTGAGTGTTACCCTTAACAAATATGAAGTGACCATCCTTATCTTTCCTTACTTTTGTTGGTTTAAAGCCTATTGTATTTGTGAATAAATTGCAACACCTGCTTTTTTCTGATTTCCATTTGCCGGAAATATAGATGACCATCCTTTCACCCTGAGTCTATATTTATCTTTTAAGGTAAGATTAGATTCTTGTATGCAACAGATATCTGGCCTGAGTTTTGTATCCAGTCAGGCAACTTGTGCCTCTTTAGAAGACAATTTAAACCATTCACATTAATGGAGAATATTGATAAGCCTGGTAGAATTTTTGATATTGAGTTTTTTGAAAGTCCAGTGGACATTTTTAATCCTTTCACCACTGTGGAAGTTGGGTTTTGATCAAAAATTTCTGAGTGAGTTTACTTTTGTGGCAGAGGATGGCACTGCTCATTATGGAAGATAGGTCTAAGAATATCCTAGAGAGCTGGTTTAGTTATGGCAAATTTCTTCAACATGTGAATGTCATTAAAGTATTTAATTTCTCCATCATAACTGAAACTCAGTTTAGCTGGATACAGGATCCTGGGTTGAAAATTATTTTGTTTTAGGAGATTAAAGGTCAATAACCACCCTCTTCTAGCTTGTAAGGTCTCAGCAGAGAGATCTGCAGTCATTCTAATATTCTCCCCTTGTAAGTTATGGTTTTCTGGCTGCTTGCAGAATTTTCTCCTTCACATTAACTTTGGTGAAGTTAATTATAATATGTGTTATTCAGGTTGAGTCGTACTGGGGTTCCGAAACTGTCTGCTATCTGAATTTTAGAATCTCTTGGCATGTCTGGGACGTTATCTTTGATTATCTCAGGGAGTACAGCATCTGGGCCTTTTGAGGCCAGAGCATCACCTTCAGGAATTCCTATAAGGTGAATATTAGTTTTCTTCAAATTATCCCAGAGCTCTCTGAGAGAATGATCCATTTTTGCTCTCCACTTCTCTTCCTCTTTGAGCATTTGGGAGCATTCAAAAGCTTTGTCTTCAATGTCAGAAATCCTTTCTTGGGCCTGCTCCATTCTGTTACTGAGGGATTCTACTGTATTTCTCAGTGAGGGCTGCAAGTTCTTGTCTCAATGTGTCAAAAGCTTTGGTGATTTTGTCTTTTAATTCATTGAATTCTTGAGACAACTTTTGAAAAGCTCCTTGAATTTCTAATTCCAACTTTACCTCCATTCTATTAATCCTATTTGCAATCCAAATTCTGAATTCAATTTCTGACATTGCAGCCATTTGTTTATGAATGGGATCTTCTGGTGTGTCCGCCATGTCAATGTCGTTCCTTGGGGGAGTTGATCTACTCTCATTATTCTTGTTGCTGGAGTTTTTCCACTGATTCTTCCCCATGATTATTTTACACTGTTGGCTAGATGAGCAGATAAGGTGAAGTTGGGTTGGGGGCTCCTGGAGTAGGTATTAACCAGACCTTTTCCCAAGAGCTGGGACTGGTGTCTGTACCTTTTCCCCTAGAGCTTTGCAAAGGACCCATACAGTGCTATGGCCAGGGACCTGTTTGGTGTGGTGGGACTAAGTGGCTCTGTCTTGTTTTCAGCTGGCCTCTGTCCAATCCTAGTGAATTAGTTACTCTGGGTTGAAGTCTCAGCTCTGGAGAAATACCAGCAAGTAAGTCACCCTACCCTGCAAGGGCAACAACTGGAAAAGGAAAATCAAACCTTCCCACAACCACACACCCAAGGTACCACTTTGGATAGTCCTCAGGGGATCGGCCCAGGTCAAGAATTCCAAATCAATTGTCCCAGTCAGCACCCAGTCTCAAGTGGGAGAGTGCAAAAGGTTTTGAGCAACTAGAATCTAGCAGGGGTCTGCTGGCAGCTCAAGTATGACTCACTCTGGTGCTCTGTGGAGTCAGAAAGTCCTTCCCAACAAATGAATTAGCCCAGGAAGGTTGATGCCTCCTTTCCCCCCTCACACCTCTGTCACACCTAGTCACTGGTAACTCCACAGGGCTGTGACCAAGTTCCCTCCAATGAGCAGATGCTCGAGGGGTTTGCACCTCTTAGTCACAGGGAGATCTATGTATCCTCAGCCAGGCCTCCGCACTCTGCCACCAGCCAGCAGGAGGAGCTAAAGCCTGACAAACTCAGGTGCTGAATGGAAGCTGGGGCAATTTACTCAGTTCCAACCCTGCCCCAGATTGATATTGCCACTTATATTCTTGCAGAATTAGTGTTTCTGTCCCAGCTATATTCCCCTGCAGGCCAAGCTTTGTTTGTGTTCACAGAAACTGTGGCTCTGCCTCACCCTGTCCTGCTACTGTTGCACCAATTCTCCCTCTGGTCTCTTTTTAAAATACCCTTTGCTTATCTTTGTTGGCCATCTGTCCTCTTTCACTCCTAATCACTCACTTTCTGCTCTGCTCCTCTTTCACCTTTGACATTAAACTATTTTAAATTGTTTTTAATTTATTGAACATAGTTTGTTCTGTAAAATTAAAAGTCAAATGTTATCCACCTAGTGTTGAACAAAAACAAATAAAAAAAAATTAGTACAACTTTTTTGTGTGGTTGTTTGAGACAGAGTCTCATTTCATCACCTCTGGTTGAGTGCCTTGGTGTCATAGCTCATAGCAACCTCAAATGCTTGGGCTCAAGAGATTCCCTTGCCTCAGCCTACCACCACAATGCTTGACTGGTTTTTCTATTTTTAGTAGAGACAGGGTCTCGCTCTTGCTCAGGCTGGTCTTGAACTCCCGAGCTCAAGGAATCCAAGCACCTCAGCTAGGATTACAAGCAACCACGGCCCAGCTAGTACAACTTCTTAAATCCTTGACAGCTCTTCGTTTTGTGGGCTCCTTGCTTCACTACTAACCAACATTTGCTGTCTCCACCAGGGGGCAGTGTGATCAAGCAGATCCATAAACCAAACTCAAAAGGAATCAGTGAAGAAAGCAAGGCAGAATACAGGAACTGCTCACTTCTGTCACCAGAAACCAAAAAGCATTGTAGGGAATGCTTCAACAGGCTTTGTCACTCATCAGTTTTCAGATCTATGGAGTGAGTTTATACCCAACTAGAGGACCTTAAAGTTCCTGGCTCAAAAGTCTGTTTTGATTAAAAATCAAGAGGCAGGGGAGAGTGGTAAGGGTCAAGGATGACTAAGTCTTGGGTATAGTTAAGCAGAAGGACCTGAAGACTTGGTCAAATACATATTGACTTTGTGGTGGTGGAATGGCTAAAGATAAATACCTAGCTGACGTTAGGAAATTTGCACCCAGCACTCAGAAGAGAAATGAGGAAAAGAGATGTAATTCTGGAAGACACGAGGGCCACAGAGACAGAGAGCCTGATGTGCTGTAGCCTCTAGCTGCTGATTGATGCAGGGCTCTGCTTCCCATTCCTGTGTCTTCCTAACCTCCCAAGCTGGCATCCAGTGTGTGTCTGTCCTAACTCTGTCATTTGAAAGTGACTCAACTCAAATTAGAATCAGTAAAAAAGGGAACTTATTGGCTCCTGTATCTAAAGTCTAAAGAAGAACTAACCAATAGGAATATAATGTGAGATAACTGAAAAATTGCTATTTATACATTTTTAAAAGTTGTAAGAAGAAAAGTGAAATTAACCAGAAATATATCCAAATTTTTCTACTTTCAATACGTTAAGAGAATGTTAAA
This sequence comes from Galago senegalensis, assembly GCA_963575145.1. NCBI lineage: Eukaryota > Metazoa > Chordata > Mammalia > Primates > Galagidae > Galago > Galago senegalensis. Next base: position 923 of record CAUYTI010118428.1, on the reverse strand, counting down.
ATTATTGAGACCCTTTAAATTTTTTATACTAAGTTTTATATTTCCTGGCATCTCAGTTTGGTCTAGCCATACTTCAGTGCTCTGTAGCCGTGTGTACTGGAGGCCATGCTGGAGCCATGTATTAGATAGCATGGAGCTACAACTAGACCCCTTCACACAGGGCCTGGTCCAGGAACTCAGAGAGTGTGGTGTGGGCTTGGCTTTGTATTTCTTTGCACGTTGGCCTCATCCCTTCTAAAAAGAGAGATACTTTTAGCTATGAAAGATGGCCCACAAGTAGTTACTGCTTATAGCTCATAGTCACAGAAAAAAAAAGACTTTATTTCAATAGGTTTTATTAACCCTGGTGATGTCACATCACCATCCATGAATCAATCACTGATATTAGGGGAATGCAGCCATCTCCAACTAGCATTTCTCCTTGATCTGGCAAACAAGGTCTGGCTCTGCTTCCTGTCCCTGTGTCTTCCTAACCTTCCAAGCTGGAGCTGAGCTCTAATTTACCCAGGTCTGGTCACATGATACTTTCTGGCTCTGAGAATGTAGTGAGGGGGTTGGCCAGCCCCACACGAGCCATAGAGAAGATGAGATACCAAAGAAAGAGGTGTGGTACAAATCATATATCTACTCACCTCCCACTCGCAGGTTTAAACAGCTCCTAGACCCTGGATTCCATGTAGTCCCCAGGCAAGGAAGAACAGAACAGTTGGTGGTAAAACTGTTCATCCAGTCAGGCTTGATGATGACCTCTTTTTCTTGTTCTACTTACACCATAATCATATTGTAGCAGGAGTAGAATTTCCACTGGATTCCCACTCCTTAATCTACAGGTCCATTTAACCAGCTTCTCACACCTGCAGATCTTTTCCATGCTGACCACTTATTTGTGTCTGATTTACCTGAAGGTTTAATCTTGATTCTCC
>CAUYTI010118427.1:0-22014 GCA_963575145.1 Galago senegalensis | reverse complement strand
GTTTGAGTTCTCTATGGATTTTGGTTATTAAACCTTTGTCAGAGACACAACCTGCAAATATTTTCTCCCACTCTGAGGGCTGTCTGCATGCCCTACTTACTGTGCTCTTGGCTGTGCAGAAGCTCTTTAGTTTAATCAGGTCCCAATAGTATATTTTTGATGTTGCTTCAATTGCGTGTGGGGTCCATCTCATAAAAAATTTGCCCAGGCAGATTTCTTCAAGTGTTTTCCCTGCACGTTCTTCAAATATTTTTGTGGTTTCATGTCTTAAGTTTAAGTCCTTAATCCAGTGAGAATCTATCTTAGTTAATGGTGAAAGGTGTGGATCCAGTTTCAGTCTTCTACAGGTCCCCAGCCAGTTCGTCCAGCATCATTTGTTAAATAGGGAATATTTTCCCCATTCAATGTTTTTAATTGGTTTATCAAAGATGAGGTAACAGTAGGTAGCTGGATTCATCTGTTGACTTTCTATTCTGTTCCATGCATCTACCTCTCTGTTTTTGTGCCAATACCATGCTGTTTTAAGCACTATCGATTTATAGTATAGTGGGAGGTCTGGTAAGGTGATTCCTCCTGCTTTGTTTTTATTCCTGAGTAATATCTTAGCTATTCGAGGTCTTTTCTGATTCCATATAAAGCAAAGTATTATTTTCTCAAGATCTTTAAAATATTACAGTGGGGCTTTAATGGGGATTGCATTAAAATTGTATATTGCTTTTGGCAATATGGACATTTTAACAATGTTGATTCTTCCTAGCCATGAACATGGTATATTTTTCCATTTGATAACATTTTCGGCCGTTTCTTTTCTTAGCGTTTCATAGTTCTCTTTATAGAGATCTTTCACATCCTTTGTTAAGTATACCCCCAGATATTTCATCTTCTTTGGCACTACTGTGAATGGAATAGAGTCCTTGACTGCTTTTTAAGCTTGGCTGTTGTTGGTATATATAAAGGCTACAGATTTATGAGTGTTGATTTTGTATCCTGATATGCTACTGTATTCCTTGATCACTTCTAAGAGTTTTTTTGTTGAGTCCCTGGTGTTTTCTAGATATACAATCATATCATCTGCAAAAAGTGAAAGTTTAATCTCTTCTGTTCCTATATGGATGCCCTTAATTGCCTTTTGTTCCCGAATTGCAGTAGCTAGAACTTCCATTACAATGATAAATAGCAGTGGGGACAATGGGCAACCTTGCATGGTTCCTGATCTGAGTGGGAATGATTTCAATTTAACTCCATTGATTACAATATTGGCTGTGGGTTTACTATAGATGGCCTCTATCAACTTGAGAAATGTCCCTTCTATATGAATTTTCTTATGTGTTCTGATCATGAAGGGATGCTAGATATTATCAAAAGCTTTTTCTGCATCAATTAAGAGAATCATATGGTCTTTGTTTATGTGACAAATTACATTTATAGATTTACATATGTTGAACCATCTTTGAGATCCTGGGATAAAACCCACTTGGTCGTGGTGTATAATTTTTTTTGATGTGTTGCTGGATTCTGTTCCTTAGGATCTTGTTGAATATTTTTTCATCAATATTCATTAGTGATATTGGTCCATAATTTTCTTTTCATGTTGGGTCTCCAACATGTTTTGTCATGTTAAAATTTTAAGATAAAAATAAAAGGGGAGCATCAGAAGGTCCAATAGCCTAGCAATCTGAGCATTGCCTCTTTGGTTTCTTCCCTTTTCTGCATCCAACACTAATAACATTTGTAACATCAAATTACAGATCATACTTAGTAACACTGAATAACAGAAAACTCAGTCTGAGTGACATAAATCAAGGTAATTTACACAAGATACCAGATACATAATTGAAGCATTGGTCCCCTGCCAGTAAACTCCTCATACTTTTATGATGCTGACTTGACTTGCAGCTGCCAGCACCTGCAATGTTTCACCTGTAGTTCTCTTTGGCTGTAGAATCAGTCTCTGTCTGTATGAGAGCTGGGAAGAAGTCTTGGGAGAATGATGTCACCAATTGACTGATGAGATCAGGGAGTTTAATTTTCCAGTAGGTTCATTGTGCTTTGGGTGGGACAACTTCATGACTACCACAATTCCCAGCAGAACTAAACTCTATTTGCCACCAGTGGCCATTGTTTCTAGTTAAACGCACGTTTCCTTGGTTCCTCCCCTTCCTTGGCTCATTTCTCCATTTTCCTACAGGGGTTTTCTGACATCACTTCCAAAGTGAAGCGGTTACACTCAAATCTGTATCTCAGAGTTTGCCTCTGCTCAAACCAAACCAAAGCAAAAGTATATCTGTACAGCAAAATTATTGAATGCATACACAAGTTAACTCCTTTTCTAAGGCTAGGAATATGGCAGTGAACAAATCCACATAAAATTCTCACCTTCAGTGTGGTAGATAAGTGTTTATGTTCTGTACTGTTTAACAGTTCTCTCAGTAGAATAAAGGAAGAAGAGAAGAGCTGATTTTAGACTTAGACTCCTGCCAAAAATTAAACAGGCATCAAATCATGATGCATAAAGAGACCTCACATTTTGCACAAAAATATAATGTGTACAAAAGCTATTACCTATAACATCTTTTTTAAAATTTGAGAATATTACAGGGCTACACATATTTTGGTTACATAATTTGCTTTCATACATTTCAGGTCATAATTATATGTGTTTCTTTCAGTCAGAAAAAGTACATTGTACCCATTAAGTGTGAATAAACATGGCCCCTCCCCCACTTCCTGGATTCCCATTGTTTCACTTTCATATTTGCACATAAGTGTAGATAAACTAATTCAATTTAGTACTGAGCACATGTTGTGTTTGTTTTTACATTATTGTGATACTCTACTTAGGAGAATGGTCTAAAGTTCTACCCAGATTATTACAAAATACTAACTCACCATTTTTTATGGCTGAGTAGTATTCCATGTTATAAATATAACACATACTATTTATCCATTAATGTATTGTTGGGGACTTTGTTTCCATACCTTTGCAGTTGTGAATTGTGCTGCTATAAACATTCAAGTGCAAGTATCTTTTTGATAAAATGTCTTTTTTCTTTTGGGTAAATACCTAGTCATGGAATTGCTAGATCAAATGGTAGGTCTACTGTTAGTTCTTTGAGGTATCTCCATAGTACTTTCACCTTCAAGAACATCAGGAATTCCCCTTTATCTTCCAGTTGGTGTCATTACCACTTTTATGATAAGAACTCGAAGACAGGGCTGCATATAAAAAGATTGCTTCCAGGAATCCTGGCCTGCTACTGAATTACAGTTTCTTTACCTTCTTTTAAAAACAAGCAGATTAGGTCACTGCTGGGAAGAGCGGCTTCCATGGACCATTGATTTGCTTTCATTGAGTATTTCTTTTCCTGGCATAATAGTTTGTTGATGATATTAGGTAGATGCAGCTTATCATGCATTGCAGAAGTTTATAACTCAAGGGAGATGAATTTAAAAAGGGGGAAATAGCTATTGCTTAAAATAAGAATCTCAGGTGTTGGTGTGGTTGCGTAGGGAGAGGAGGTTACCATGGAGACCAAGGTCTTGCAACATGTTTCTCCTGATGGAATAACACAAGCCCTGGGCTGGCACAGGCCCCACCTTAGCTCTTTGATCATCACAGTGCCGACATCCTGACAATTGTGCCTATTTATGGGCCAGTCTATGCACCCTTGTGCCATCCAGGTTCATCCTAGTTCAAAGGTAAAGTTTAATCTGGATAAAATCTTACCAGCAACTTAGCCCCACCATCTGGTTCTAAATGGAAGTAAATGTTACAGGCAATACTTTTTTTAAAGTCATTATTCCAAGAGTGAGGAAAATAGTTACAATAAAAATAACAAGCACCATTCATTTATTACATCCTCTATGCAAGACTTTGGCTGTGCAGCATATATTTATTTTTTTTTTCAAAACTATATGCTGAGGTGTATATATGTATCCCTATTTCACATGTAAGATAACTGAGCTTTAGCAACAGAAGTATGCTCACCATTGCCCAGCTCCTAACAGGGTAAGCTTGGACTCAAACTATGGCACCTACTTCTCTCCAGAAATGGTTCACATTTCTGTCTTTCTCCCCCTACCTCATTTAGCCATTTTGTGGAGCTTAATCTCTTCATCTCCAGATGCTTCTTAATTTCCTTGCTATTTCTCCTTTAAGCATCTTAGTTTCCCATTAGCGCTGAGACCTTACCCCAAGGCTGGTCCCTCGATTGAGGCATTAATACACATCACTGGATTAGTTTCTCCAATCATCTAATTCCTCTTAGTTCAGTTTGGCATGCTATTCTCTGTTTAGTTGCTAGGTCACAGTACCACCTCCCTGATGTAACACCCTAGGCTTTGTTATCTTTCACTAATACATCTGAGCCATTAAGAAATGTAGGCCTCTATTTCTTGGGAAATAAGGATGGATGCCTCAGTTGACTGACTCTTACACATAAAGGGAGCATAACCATACATTGAGTGCTTCCTGTATACAGGAATGTGATGAAGAAAGGTAAAGTTTTTACATTAAGGAGGATTCAGCAAAGCACAAAATATTGTGAGGGAAGAATCTGGAAAATACCTGACTTAAACTTCTAGACTGGAATTTCAACTTGTGGAGGAGATGAATATGCAATCTAGATGGGGAACACATGGTGGGTATAGTCAGAGGGAAAACAGAATACACTCAGATGGCAAGAGGTAGGTGGGGGAAATGTGGTTGAAGGTGATTTTCTGCTTGAGTGAAGATGAAAACAGGAATCTCATGCATACCCTTCATTTTAAAGATAGGAAAATCTGAGGGCCACTGAAATTTAGCAACTCATCCAAGGAACTCATAACTGCCTAGTGTTAAGGACATAGATATAAATAGTCCAGGAACTGCTTTTGCTGAATTTACTAGTTCATTTTTATAAAATTATTAATCCAATAAGCTCTTACAATAATAGTTAAGCTGACATGCATAAAGATTAGAAATATTCCAAGAAAACATTACTACTCATAAACACAAGTATAGACATACATGTCAAGGAAAGGTGGGCTCTTGAGTGTTTCTGTGACTTGCAAGTGCCTTAATTGGCATCATGACTTATATAATCTGTTGGTTGGTTAAAATTAGATGCCACCTTTCTAAAATAACCTCTCCCTCATGCATTCCACCTTCCACAACTTCTAACTGAGTGAAAAACAAGAAGAGAAATCTGAGGAGGAAGGAAGATGGCAGCTTTAGAGGCAGCTTTAGCCAGAGGATCCTGTTCACAGGAAAGATACAGGACAGAGAATGACTCAGTGAAGCCAAAGTTGGGGAGCTTAGCTAAGAAAGAAGGTAGACAATTGTACATTATCTCTGCTGAGACAAGCTGTAACTCCAAGAAAGAAGATCTGAGAAACCAAATTCCAGGTACAAAGCCCATTACCAAGAGGATGAGAGATTCTTCCCTCAAGTGAGAGGCTCACTGTGGGCTCTCTGAAAGAGATCAAGGAAAAAAAAAAAAAGACCTTTCATTTTATCCAACATAAGAGAGCCACTAAACACTGGGATTCCTTCTCTAAGGAGTGAGCCTAGGCATCATCCTACCCAGCATAAAATTGAACAAATATTTTCCCCACAATTTTCAACTCCCAGGCTACCCTTCCCCCCTTGCCTGGTGATCTAAAAATCTGCCTGCTGCAGAGTCCAGAGTGTTTGACAATTCACTGAGAGGCCTGGGCACTGTGTAGACTGCTGGATAGCAGTGTGGAAACAGTGACTCGAGTGGAAGCTGAGGGGTTCATGAAGAGAAGGACATGTGGGAAGGAGAGATGCACCATGAAAGTGCACCATGGGCTCCTTTCTGAATTGATGGCTCGCCAGAGGGGTCCAGGTGCCACCCACTGGGTTTGCAGATTGGAACTTCCTGTAGATTTCTACTAGGTTGCTGGAGACCCTTTGAATTCTCTCTTTTGAGCATTGATTGTACTGCCCAGGACAATCTGATTAGAACTCTTGACCTAGGCTGTCCACCCTGGAGCCCTCTGAGGTTGAGCAGAAGTTTTTTTGTAGAAGAAAAGGATTGATTATCTTCCTCCACTTGTCACTCATTGAGGGCGGGGTGCCTCAGTTGATTGTATCTCTCCCCAGCTGAAATTTTAGGCTAATACAGTAACTCACTAGGATTGGGTAGAGGATGGCTGACTTTAAGACAGGGCCAACTTGTGCTAGCTAGCCAGCAGGTCCTCAGAGTCTCTGGCTGCTGCTCTGAAAGGGACCTTAATAAGGCTGTAGAGGAAAAGCCACAATCACAAGTCCCATCTCATTCATAAAGGGCTGTTTAAGTCCACTTCTTCGGGTCTCCAATCCAATATCACCCTACCAGTTTTAATTGCTAAATTGCAAAAAATATTCATGGGGCAGAATCAGCAGAACTCTGGCAACATGAATAGTCAGAGTAGATCAACTCCCCCAAGGAATGAAAAAGGAGATAAAACAGAAAATTTCATTTATAGACAAATGGCTGAACTGTCAGAAATAGAATTCAGAATATGGATAACAAAGAAGTTGAATAGAATAGAGGAAAAGGTGAAAATGGAAATCCAAAGAGTCTTTCAAAAGGTGCCTCAAGAAGTTAATGAATTCAAAGACAAAATCACCAAGGATACTGACATAATGAGAAAAGATATAGCAAAGCTCAAGGAAGTGAAAAAGTTGTTCAAAGAGCTTCAAAATACAGTAGAATCCTTCAGTAATAGAGTTGACCAGGCAGAATAAAAGATCTCAGAAATGAAGAAGAAAAATGAAAAACAAGAATAGAACATTCCCTGAGAGAATTGTAGGATCATTCCAAAAGATCAAACATCTGACTTATAGGAATTCCTGAAGAAGAAGAGGTCCTAAAGGCACAAATGCTCTACTCTGAGATATTATGGAGGAGAATTTCCCAAGCATTACAAGAGATACAGAAATTCTGTATTCTGATAGTAGTTTCAGAACCCCAGCAAAACTCAATCCAAATAAAGCATCTCCTAGACACATTGTAATTAACTTTGCCAATGTTAATGAGATAGAGAAAATCCTTCAAAGAGCCAGATATAAGAAAAGCATTGCCTACAAAGGGAGAAATATTAGAATGACTGGAGATCTTTCAGCTAAAACTTTTCAAATTAGAAATGGATGGTTATCGACATTCAATCTTCTAAAACAAAACAATTTTAAGCACAGGATCCTGTATCCAGATAAACTGAGTTTCATTTGTGATGGAGAAATCAAATACTTTCTTGACATACACATATTGAGGAAATTTGCCATACCTAAACCAGTTCTCCAAGAAATACTCAGACCCATTCTCTATAGTGACCCACACAATTGTCTACCAGAAAAATAATCTCACTCAGAATTTATTGAACAAAACCTAAATTCCACAATAGTGAAAGGATTAAAAATATGCAGTGAACCTTTGAAAAACCTGATGGCCAAAACTCTACCATACATATCAGTTCTTTCAATTAATGTGAATGGCTTAAATTGCCCTCTAAAGAAGCATATGTTGACTGACTGGATACAAAACCTCAGGCCAGATATTTGTTGAATACAAGAGACTTATATTACCTCAAATGATAAAGAAAGACTCACAGTGAAGGAATGGACATCTATAATTCAGGCAAATGGAAATGAGAAAAAAGAAGGAGTTGCAATTTTATTTGCAGATACAATAGGACTTAAACCAACAAAGGTAAGGAAAGACAATGATGGACACTACATATTTGTCAAAGGAAATACTTATTGTGAAGATATTTTAATAATTTCCATTTATGCACCCTACCTAAATGGTTATCAATTTATAAAACAAACACTAATGTATATGAACAACTTGATATCTTCCTGCACTATAATAGTTGGCAATTTTAATACCCCTATGTCAGTTCTGGATAGATCCTCCAAGAAGAAACTAAACAAATAACGGAATGGACTTAAGTTTAACCCTACAACAAATGGACTTAACAGACATCTACAGAATATTTCATTCTAATAAAACTGAATGCACATTCTTCTCATTAGCCCTTGGATCATCCTCCAAAATTGATAACCTTAGCTGAAATGACAGCTGAATCAAAGATGAGATTAAGAAGGAAATCATTGAAGATCAAATGACAATTGGGGAAAAGATTCCCAATTTAACAAATGGTGCTGGGTGAATTGGTTAGCAACTTGTAGAAGACTGAAACTGGACCCACACCTTTGACCATTAACAAAAATTGATTTTCGCTGGATAAAATATTTAAACTTAAGACATGAAATTACAAATGTACTTGGGAAGCGTGCAGGGGAAACATTTGAAGAAATTGGCCTGGGAGAATATTTTATGAGAAGGATTCCCTGAGCAATTGAAGCAACAACAAAAATATATTACTGGGATCTTAGCAACTAAAAAGCTTCAGCACAGTCAAGAATACAGTAAGTAAAGCAAGCAGACAGTTCTCAGAATGGGAGAAGATAATTGCAGGTTGTTTCTGACAAAGATTTGATAACTAGACTCCACAGAGAACTCAAACTAATTAATAAGAAAAGAACAAGTGATCCTATTTCCACGTGGGCAAAAGGCTTGAACAGAAAGTTCTCTGAAAAATATAGGCACATGGACTGTAGACACATGAAAAAATGTTCATCTTCTTTAATCATCAGAGAAATGCAAATGAAAACCACTTTGAGATATTATCTAACTCCAGTAAGAGTAGTCCACATCACAAAATCCCAAAACCACAGATGTTGGCATGGATGTGGAGAAAAGGTGACACTTCTGCACTGCTGGTGGGAATGCAAGCTAATACATTCCTTTTGGAAAGCTGTTTGGAGAACACTTAGGGAACTAAAAGTAAACCTGCCATTCAATCCTGCAATTCCTCTATTAGGCATATATCCAGAAGACCAAAAATCACTTTATAACAAAGATATTTGTGCCAGAATGTTTATTGTAGCCCAATTCATAATTGCCAAGTCATGGAAGAAGCCCCCATGGACCCATGAATGGATTAATAAACAGTGGTATGTGTACCATGGAATATTATGCAGGTATAAAAACTGGAGACTGTACTTCTTTTATGTTTACATGGATGGAGCTGGAACATAATCTTTTTAGTAAAGTATCTTGAGAATGGAAGAAAAGTATTCAATGTACTCAGTACTATTACAAAACCAATATATAATCACCCAAATTTTTATATGAAATATAAAATACAACTATAGCCCAGGATGAAGAAGGGAAGAAGAGAGTGAGGGGAGGGAAGAGGGAGGTATGGAGGGGGGAGGGTAATGGGTGGGACCTCACCAATGGTGCATATTGCAAAGGTACATGTCAAATCTATTAAGAATAGAGTATAAATGTCTTAACACAATAATTCCATAAGTGAGGTGAAGGCTACATTAACCAATTTGATGTAAACATTCCAAATTGTATATAAAATCAGCACATTGTACCCCATAAATGCATTAATGTACACAATTACATTAATTTAATAAAAGAATTAAGGGAAAAAATAAGAAGGAAATCATCAAATTTTTGAAACAAAATGATAATGAAGACACAAATTATCAAAACTTGTAGGGTACTGCAAAGGCAGTCCTAAGAGGTAAATTCATACCATTAGAAGCCATCATCAAGAAAACTAATAGAGCGAAAGTCAACAACTTAATGGGCCATCTCAAACAACTGGAAATGGAAGAAAAATCCAATCCAAAACCCAGAAGAAGAAAAGAAATAACAAAAATTAGAGCAGAATTAAATAAAATTGAAAAGAAAAGAATCATTCAGAAGATGAATCAAACAAAAAGTTGATTCTTTGAAAAGATCAATGAAATTGATAAACCTTTGGCTAACCTAACCAAAAACAGAAAAATAAAATCTGAAATAATGTCAATGAGAAATAATAACAAGTATCACAGACATTTAAAAATTTCTCAATGATTACTACAAAAAACTCTATTCTCAGAAACATGAAAATCTGGAGGAAATGGACCAATACCTGGAAGCACACCACCCTCCTAAACTTAATCAGAAGGAATTAGGAATTTTGAATAGACCTTTTTAAGCACTGAAATAGCATCAAAAATACAAAATCACCCAAAGAAGAAAGTCTAGAACTAGATGCTTTGCCTCAGAATTCTACCAAACCTTCAAAGAAGAACTAGTACCTATATTATATAACCTTTTTCAAAATATAGAAAAAGAAGGAATCCTCCCTAACTCATTCTATGAAACAAATATCCCCTTGATCCCCAAACCAGGAAAAGACTCAATAAAAAATGAAAACTAGACCAATATCATTAATGAATAAGGATGCAAAAATATTCAATAAGATTCTAGCAATCAGAATTCAATGACACATCAAAAAATTATGCACAACAATCAACTTAGTTTTATCCCAGGATTGCAAGATTGGTTCAACATATGTAAATCTATAATTATAATATACTACATAAAGTATCCAATGTTCTCAGTCCTACTATGAAATTAATTTATAGCTTTCATATGAATGTACTAAATTATACCTCAGGAATATGGGGAAAGGGGAAAGGGAGGGGAGGAGAGGGGGAAGATGGATGGAGGGAGGGTAACTGGAGGGACCACACCTAAGTTGCATCTTAGAAAGGTGCATGTGAAACTTACTAAATGTAGAATATAAATGTCTTAACATAATAAGTAAGAAAATGCCATGAAGGCTATGCTAACAAGTTTGATGAAAATATTTCAAATTGTATATAAAACCAGTACATTGTACTCCACGATTGCATTAATGTACACAGCAATGATCTAATTTAAAAAATGGGTGTAGGAGATGCCAACATCCGAGCAAGATGATCTGCAGCTGAGGTGTGGACCTCGGGCCATTCCTCCACAGGAGTTCCTTGAGGGAGGAGCCTGTGCCCTCAGCATGTAATCATTGTTAATTACTCCCCTCACCTGTGTTGTTCTGGCTCAATAAAATGCTGGTGTGGAGGTTGCTCGGGGCTACCCAGAAAGTAAGGGCTAGCCCGCCTTCCACAAGCTTGTACTTCTAATCCACTTCTCACCTGGTTCCTTCCTGCGCTAACCAAGACCAGAGCCACAGGAGCCCGAGGGGTCGTGACAGTGAAGGGAAATGCACAGGAATGTAAAATAGTTATGTGTACCAAGTTGAGCCAACAAATAAGCAAGAATATATGGGACTTAAAAAACTTCTGCCCCAACCTTCTGTCAAAAGTAAAATGCTTCATATCTGTCTCATATTTCAGGTGACAATGTTACCCACCTAAAAGGAAACCTACGGGAAGAAGAATCCTGGGCAATGTAGTTCCATCTAGCCAAGTTGACATGTTACAACATCATCTTACCCTCCTTAAATTCACTTATTCTTTTAGAAAAATGATGCCTCCCTCTCAAACCATGCCACAGCCACCATGATTACATCAAGCGAGCTTCCCAGGGTGCATGTTGAGTTGCAGTGAGCACTTTCCCTGGCAGCTCCCATCTCACCCACTGTCGCTGTCTGGTCTAAGCCACATGTTCACTTCTGGCCTTGAGTGAATACATTCTAAACAACCAAGGGGCAAAAAAAATCCACCCCCAAGCATGGGAAAGAGGGACAAGGAACTTTACATCCCTCTTCTGTCCTCCTTTCCACAGATTACTACTGAGATCCCGTTCTTCCTTAGTGCCCAGCCATGAACATGCCTGCTGAGTGAACTACTCGTACTTCATACCTGTGGTAAAGCAGGTAGGCAGCATAATACTGCAGGACATTGCATCATTTATGTTGGTTCATGCTTCCCCTCCAATATTCCACATCCTCACCATTTGGATCTCCTTTTCCCCCTTAAAAATAGCATATTGATCCTTATCTCTGTGCTCTGAGAAACCACCAGCAATTTGAAGACCTACTTGAGGCTAAGACTAATGAATTTAGGGTGGAAAACCTAAATTATTATTGTGGTGATTCCTAAGTTGCATCTTCTTGTTCAAGTATAAACAAAGAAGGGTTTTATCAAAATATTAATGCAAAAAACAGGAGAGCCACAGCTTACAACTATTACCGGCGACATTTCAGACAGAGTTTTTTGAGACAATCTTTTTCAACTGTTCTTTCAATAAAGACAAATGATGATGGAGGATGGACAGAGGGTAACTCTAGGGGAACAGCATGAACATAATAGTTCCCTAAAAAGAGAAGAAAGCACCACTGAAGAGAGTTCTAATGCTGAAAGGAAAGAGGCTTTTAAAACTCTCTGCCTCCTTCCAGTTTGCCTCAGATACATTTGGCTATGAGCATATGCATATTATGGGCTCTTCCTGTTCTCCTAACATTTAACTTACCTCATGATTGTCAGAAGAACACTTCTGAAAGACGTATCAGAAATTCCAGATCCAAAAACGCCTTTGCAATGAGACAGGATGACCATAAAAGTTTGTATACAATCTGAAATTGCTGTCACCCTGTATAATTGCTTCTATGAAATGAAGAAGACCTATGCCCAGGTGATAGGAGAAAAAGATTTTTCCTCTATATTTTAATTAAACCAATCGTTATTGAACATTCCTTATGGCCACACAAAATGGATGGCATCGAGTATATAAGTAAATTAGGACCTAATTTCAATATAACATGATGTTGAGTACTTTGAAAGCAGAAAACCTGAAGGGCTATGACAAAAGAAGTATCTATTCCTGGGACTTCTAGAAGAAATGACAATGACCTGAGGTTTGAAGGATAATTAAGGGTCAGCCAGCCAAAGGAGGGAAAAGAGGTATTACAGAATGACCTTTGATGTGTGTTTATCATGCCACTTACTAAATAATTATATGCACTCCAAGAAAAAAAAAATGCACATCATTCCTCAAACCTCATACCTTTACCTGTTTTCCTCTTCAATATAAAGAGCCAAAGAGAACAATTTTATCATTTGATTCAAACAACATGTAAGGACACTGTGACCGAGCAATAAGGAACTGAACGGAGGCTTTTCAAAACCTCCAATGGATTTTACATTTAAATAAATGCATTAATATTCTATTTAGAGATGCTTTTCACAGATGTGAAGGTTTTTTTCAAGTACACTTATTTGTAGCTGAAGTTATTTCAGTAGTTAAATATTATGTCTGGAACCTCATGGGGTGATATGAAAGTCGGGGAGAAAAAAAGTGGCAAAGAGCAAGTGATTTTTACTTATTTACATATTGAAAAAGGTTTTGCTCCAGGTTTCCTAGTACATTATCAGCAGTAAGTTGTTTTTTATTCTTCAAAAGACTGTGGTCTCCTTCTGAGTCAAACAATACTATCAGCCACACCACTGTACAAGGCAGCAAGGCATTTCCCACAATGTAAATGGAAATTTTACCTGCCCCAGTACTTTGGCTGTTAGTGACAGAAGACACAAAGGCAGCCGGTTATGCACTTGCCTCTGCTCCTGAAAACTGATTATTACAAATTACATAAAGCCAACTTGGTGAGATAATGACTTTGGTCCAATATTTTTGTTCATTGTCTTTTCATGTTTGTATTTAAGTCTTGGAAATGGACTGTAACAAACCACATTTTCATTTTTTCCAATATATTTCTAATTCCACCCTGAATGCTCACATGGGCAATTAAAGGCATACTTTTTAACCTTTTAAAAATATATATGTGAACTATGCAGAAATTAAAAAAAGAAAAACTTAAACCAAAGCAGGTTAAAACCTTAGGGCAAGTCCTTGACCCAAGAAAGAGTATTTTCATTTGTTTTTTGTGAGGTCTGTATGTTAGATCATTCCTCTTCCTGCTTCTTTCCCCTTATGCTTGACATGTTTTCCACTGAGTCTTTGAAGTATCTACTCCAGGGAAAGATGATAATCGCTGGTGGATGCCAGCTTCCCTTAGCAGGGCAAGAGGGAAGGGAGCATGCACTACACCTTCCCAGACTGCACACTTTCATGACCAAAAGTCAGGTAGGAGCCTTGGACTTCAACAGGTTCCTACCAAACTCCTTTCTCACCTTAACACCAAAGCCTTTCCACCATTATATATATTTATCACTGTTCACATTCATCACTAAACACACCCAGGTCATTCCTCTTTCTCCAATACCCAAATCCTAGTAAGACTCCTCTTCTCCTCATCCTCTTTATCCCCACCACCAAGAACCTTCCAGTAAAACTTCAGGAAAGCAATATCAGACATAAGTAATCACCACCGTATCACCTACCTCTTCTCTGAATGTCCATTGTACTTCTCAAAACCTAACGCTTTTCTAAGAACACTGCCTACCCTTTCAAATGGCTGCTACTTCCTCTTCCCCAAAATTTATGTCACTGAGATTGAACATAGGGTAGTCATCCTCCTTGCTTCTATTTCTCATCTCAAACCATCCACCTTGCATCCCCCCAAAAAAAACACCAAATAAAAATTCATTCTATTAGACCAATGATTTTCAACTGCTGTGCCATGAGACGATCTTAGGTGTGCTGCAAAAATTTTTAAAGATAATTAAATTTTCAAAAGAAGTTCAAAGCACAATATTTTCTTTTTTATTTTTTAATCAACATCATTTAAGCATGGAAGTAATTATAGTTTCAAGTGTCCTGCCATGAGATAAAAACTGTTGAAAACACTGTAGACTATCAACTGCCCTTCATTTTTTTGTGCACCCCAACATCACTCCTCTCATTACCTGAAGATTTTATCTGCTACTCACTAGCACTCTTTCTATTACTACTTATGTACTATGCTCTGAATTTCATTGTGTCCTGTGGTACTAATGAATAGATCCACATTTCACTCTCAAAAGCATTCCAGTGTGCTCAATAATATAGCCCCTTAGCCATAATACTCATCTTTGCTATAAGCAAATGGATCATTCTTCCATTCTCTGACATTTAATCCCTTATTTCTTCTCATCTAGTGATACTGCCCTAACCCTACACTGGTTATTCGTTCCTACAACCATCCCCTAGATTTTTGTTATTACCAAAACACTATCCTCCTGCTCTAAAATCTTAATCTCAATCTTCCTACTCTCTGATCTTTCCTACCTTTTCAGATTATACCTATTACTGCCCTAAACACAGCAGTCCTTTCTCCCTCATTACCTAAAATTCAATGCTTCCAGCAACTTCTTTTCCCTCACTCCTTTGTGTGCTAATTTCTCTATACATGCTGCTTAACCTCTCTACCAGTCATTAGTCCTCAATCCTTTTCCTAGTTTCTCTTACCCTTTATCTTATTCCTTTGTCTAAATCAAAACCTTAGTTTACAATTTTTATGCCAGGCACAGTGGGTCATGCCTGTAATTCTAATACTCTGGGAGGCTGAGGTGGGTAGATTGCTTGAGCTCATGAGTTCAAGACCAGCCTGAATAAGACCAAGACCCCATCTCTACTAAAAATTAAAAACTGAGGCAAAGGGATTGCTTGAACCCAAGAGTTTGAGGTTGCTGTGAGTTATGATGCTATGGCACTCTACCCAGGGCAACAGAATCAAATTCTGTCTTTAAAAAAAGAAGAAGATAAAAGTTTACAATTTTTAATTTGCTTCCTTCATATTTCCACTGAAATAACTGGATTAGATTGGAAACACACACAAATCACTATTGTAACCATGCTGAATGTATTTACTCTAGATTTGTAGTTTCTTCAAATGGCGCCACAAAGCTACCTGGCAATATGGCTATATTTCCCCAGGCCATTCATTCTTCTGTTCACCTAGATGATTCCATGCATTCTTCTCTATACTCAATTTTCAAAATCCTCCTATCTCATCCTCTCAGCTGAACTTGCTTCTTAGTTCATGAAGAGAAGAAAAGCAACCAAAAGTGAATCTCCTCCATCACAATCTATCTGCCCCCTGAATTGGGACACTTGACTTCTCTCTTAATACTGCTCATACAAAAGGTTAATTCTTTTATTTATCCACTAGATCTCATTCATTGACAAAGTATAAATGATCACACCCACTCTGTCAGGAAAAGAGAAGATAAAGAGAGGAAGTAATGCTTTTAGAAATAGGAGAGAGGTCAAGAGGAAGTGATATGAGCCACAAAAAGCAACTGCTACAGAACTGATTCCAAGTCTTTATTCACACACCAGAGAAGTACCCACAATTTTAATTCCCTCTTAGATTTACTGGATGTATACTCAGGTCAAAAATGTACCTTACAAAATTTGATACCCTAAATAACAGATCACAGTGACTATTTTATTGTTTGTGTATTGATTTATTTTCATCTAGGATTCCCATGATCAATTAAGTACTACTAAAGAATCATGTAGCTTAGATTATTCAGTTTACCAGATTGATTTTGCTGTCATTATGAGAACTGGCCCCCTTTGCTTGTAATAGTTAAGCTGTTAAATTAACTGTTAACTGTTTCTTGGCCTTTGCCATCTCCTGGATATTCTCTTTCCACAAAAATAATGGAACTCAGTGAAATTACATTGTTTCCCACCAGCCTTCCCATAGTAGAGAAACCAGTCACTCAGCTCAGCTCCATGCAAAGATGTCAATTCTCATCTACGTACAGTTACTGATCAAGATTTTGATAAAGGAAATGTTTCAAGGCCTACACAGCAATAAACAGGTGGCACTTGATAAATCCACATTGGCAATTTTTCTCAATATAACAAAGTAGATGAACAAAATTTTGCATAGTGTTGTAAATCTATCTGGAGGCATCATGTTACTTCAGATTATACTACAAGTCTATAGTGATCAAAACAGCATGGTATTAGCATAAAAATAGAGACATATCTATGGAATAGAACAGAGAACCTAGAGAAGAAACCAGTAGCATATTATCATCTGATCTTTGAGAAAGCAAGCTAAACTATACATTGGGGAAAAGAATCCCTGTTTAATAAATGGTGCTGGGAAAACTGATTAGCCACATGTTAAAGGCTGAAACCAGACCTGCATCTCTCACCACTTAAAAAAATTGACTCACAATAGACAAACAATTTAAACATAAGCCATGAAACTATAAGAAGTCTGGAAGAAAATGAGGGAAAAACGCTTAGCAAAATTAGCCTTAGAAGTTATGAAAAAGACCCTCAAAGGTAATTGCAGCAAAAATAAAAATGAAAGAATAAGACCCAATCAAGTTAAAAAATTTCTGCACAGCTAAGAACATAATCAACTAAGCAAACAAACGATTGTCAGAATGGGAGAAGATATTGCATGCTATGAATCTGACAAAGAACTAACAATTAGAATCTACAAAGAATTCAAGCAAATCAATAAAATAAGAACAAACCAACTCCATTAAAATCTAGGCAAGAGACATGAAAAGAGTCTTTTTACAAGAGGACAAATGGACAAAAACTCATGAAAAAATGATCATGCCTAATTATTAGAGAAATGTAAATCAATACCACTTTGAGATATCACCTAACCGTATCACCTAAGTAGTTATAATTTTAGATATGTAAAAAAATGGGCTATGTACGTAAAACTATTTTTCTCAATTAAGTTGAATGAACTTTTCCCTGGCAACCAAGAGAAAGGTTTTTATGTGAATTTTTGGAATAAGGGATATAACATTTCTTCATGTAACTGATGACATTAGAGACTATTTCTATTGTGTCAAGTGGCTTTCTAAAATAGCACATCTCAAAAATCTATTCACATTGTACACTTCAGAGCTAATATGTATCAAGGCATAATTTTTAATATTTGGGATAGGATGTCAAGATTTTTTTTTTAATCAAGACCAAACATGGCTTCAAATGGCTATATAATCAAGAGCTTGATTTTTCCCCTTTTATTAAGTTTTCACTCATTGGCAAAATAAATTCATAATGAATTTTGGGCCACACTTCAGAACCACATTCAAATAATGAGACAAAATGTCATGGAATACATTGCAGACTTGAATGAATCCAAAGCCAGGAGTAGGTATCCACCCACTGGAGCTACACAGACATTCAAAATTCTAATCCATGTCTATGCTCCTAGTTAGAACATCTCAACAGCCCCAGAGGTAGGCTCAGTACGAATTCAATCCCATAATTCCTGAGGACATATGTGATGCAGATAGTCATCCCATCTCCCACAATGATCAAACACTGGCTACCATTTCAGGGCCTTATATTAGAGTTTCCTAATTTAGTAGAAATAAAAAACTAAGCTAAATATGAAATGTGATTGAAAGCTTGCATTCACTATCATCAAATCCAATATACATACTCTGATAAAAACTTTGGGAAATTCATGTAAAGGCATCAAATAGCAAATATGTTAAGCTTTGTGCATCATGGTCTAAGTCACATCTACTCAATTGGAACACAAAACAGCTGTAATCAATACCTATGTGAATGTGGCTGTGTTTCAGGGACACTATTTGTGGACACCGAAATGTGAATTTCTTACAATTTTCAAGTACTATGAAATGGAATTCTCTATTTCTGTAACCATTTAAAAATATAAAAGCCAACAAAGAAAAAAAAAGTAAAAGCCAAAAATGCTCATCATCCTTAATCATCAGAGAAATACAAATCAAAACTACCTTGAGATCTCATCTAATTCCAGCAAGATTAGCCCACATTACAAAATCCCAAAACCAGAGATATTGGCATGAATGTGAAGAAAAGGGAACAATTCTACACTGCTAGTGGCAACGCAGCCTAATACATTCCTTTTGGAAAGATATTTGGAGAATACTTAGAGATCTATAAATAGACCTGCCATTCAATCCTACAATTCCTCTACTAGGTACATATCCAGAAGACCAAAAATCATATTATAACAAAGATATTTGTACCAGAATGTTTATTGCAGCCCAATTCATAATTGCTAGGTCATAGAAGAAGCCCAAGTGCCCATCGACCCATGAATGGATCAATAAACTGTGGTATATGTGCACCATGGAATATTATGCAGCCTTAAAGAAAGATGGAGACTTTACCTCTTTCATGTTTACATGGATGGGGCTGGAACATATTCTTCTTAACAAAGTATCTCAAGAAAGAATGGAAGAAAAAGTACCGAATGTACTCAGTCCTACTATGAAACTAATTTATAGCTTTCATATGAATGTACTCAATTATACCCAATTATATCCCCAAGAATATGGGGAAAGGGAGGGAAGGAGGGGAGGGGGGAAAATGGGTGGAGGGAGGGTAATTGGTGGGACCACACCTACGGTGCATCTTACAAGGGTACATATGAAACTTACTAAATGTAGAATATAAATATCTTAACACAATAACTAAGAAAATGTCATGAAAGCTATATTAACCAGTTTGATGAAAATATTTCAAATTGTATATAAAACCAGCACATTGTACCTCATGACTACATTAATGTACACAGCAATGATTTAATTAAAAAAAAAAAGTAAAAGCCATTTTTAGCTTAACAGGTCATATAAAAACAGGCAACAACTTAGATTTTGGCCATAGTTTCCTGACCCTGGCTCTAAATTACAGAAAATGGCTAATATTTAAAATATAATTTACTTCCATTTATTACATTGTAATAATTTTTTGATTGTCTACAATTAGTGGTCCTTGTGTGGGCCAATTCAGAAGTGGTTGGTAATAAAAAATGAAAACAAACGTTGCTTGGATTATGTGGTCTTGGGTAACTTCATTTGTAAAATTAGGATAATTACAGTATTTTCCTCTGCAGACCTTTGTGTTAATAAGATAATGTCTGGAAATCTTTTAGGTTCCTGGTACATAATAAAAGCCCTACAAAAGATAGCTTGTTAATAGCCTACAAGTCTCTGGTCCCTTGGCAAGCATATCCTTAAGGGCCTAAACATCCTGCTGGTAGCTGAGGCCAGGAAATTTCCAATGTTCAAATCTCATCAGCAAAACCATCCCAATGGTGAGAGGAGTGCAATTAAACATTTGATTCACCTAACTCCCTTGATTCTTGTTCTGGTCTCATCTGGAAACATCTAGCAATGATTTGGTTGCCCACATAGTCTATTTTCAGAACAACTCATGCTCTGTTATATGAATGCACTATTAGACATATTCACTTTTTCAACCAGTCATGAGCTGATCAGAGCCCGTCCCCAAAGGTGAAATCACTTGAGGTGTTCTAAAACTAAGGTTCCTGAGGTTTCATACCTGTAATTTGGTAAATTGACCAAGGGGATGAGAGATGACCATAAAGTCCTCCTGAAGGATCACCTGCTTCATGGTCCATACCACAACCTTGAAGCTGCCGTCCCCAGGTGGGCTCGGGGCAGCAAGCCAGGCTGGTTATGCATCTCACTCTGACCCAGTGCCGAGTGCTCTCCTGGGTCTCTGCACCAGCCCGAGATGTTTCCATTTAAGTGTTAGAAAGTGGTGGGCAATGATGGGAAGAGGGTCTTTTGGTAGCTAAAACTGTAAGTGGAAAGAATGATTTTTTTTTTTAAGGTGTGGTAAAGAGAAAAAAAACTAAGAGGGAAAGAGGCCGTTTTCTTCCCACTGAAAGCCTGGTTTTATCAGAAATAGTAAAACACCTTACTACTGAGGATTTCTAAAACGGTGCCTTGTGTGTACAGGCTTCTGAATAGACACAGGCAAGCTGTTCCCGCACAGTATTATCTGGCTGCTGTCTACACGAACCTCAATTGTCTTTGGAGGATCATTCTAGACTGTGGGAAATTGCGTTGCACTGCCTAATGAGCAATTTGTGGTAGATGGCAGAGTTCTGCCAGACTCACCGCAATGTCCATTAAGGCTTTCATAGTCCTCCTCCAAACCGATTACACCTTCTTACCCTCATATGAATTTGGGGTCAGGGTTTCATCATAAATGTGTGTTTTTATTTCTTCTTTTATCATGTATATTTTTTCCTTTCTATGCAAGACAAACACTCGTAGCCTGCAAGTAGAGAGAAGCACTCTCAGCGTAACTGACTCACTCAGCGGTGCTTGGCTTCCTGCGCTTGTCAGCGGCAGGCGACATTCAGCACAGGCTTTATCTCAGTTGTGGTAATTACCGGGCTGACATGAGCTCTCCTACACAGTCCAGATTGTTTTCAGCAGATGTAACCAAGCAACTCTGCTTTCTCTGGAGCAGTTTATCTGGTGTTTGAATGGCGGCATTCCACATAGACACACACGGGCACATGCGTGTACACATACACAAATACTTTATGTCATTTCTATGGAAATAGTCGCTCTTAGCTGTTCTGACTATATCGATTTACACCGTGAGGTGATGGAATGAAATATCTTCACTGTATGCAACTTGGGCATCACATGCTGCTAGTGCATCCTATTAAACAGAAAGGTTATTGTTATTCTAATGTATCTCAGCAGTGCACCAAATGCCACTTTAATGATGTCATTAATATGCTTGAATTTACCATTTGATGTTCTGAGGCACCAATTGCGTTACTGATGGGATAGCAATGATTATTTCTTTAAAGATCTGTGAAAGCAGCGTGTTTTACTTAGAGAAGTTGGAGTGGAAAGAAAATGTTTTAATAAAGGAAGTCACAATGCTAACAACAAATATTTGTGTCAGACAATCACTGCACATCATAGGGAAGCAGCAACTTTAAAGTTAATTCTTTTTTTTTTTTTTTTAATAAAGTCTGTTTTCATTTTTTTGAGACAGAGCCTCAAGCTGTTACCCTGGGTAGAGTGCTATGGCATCACAGCTCACAGCAACCTGTAACTTCTGGGCTTAAGCCATTCTCTTGCCTCAGCCTCCCAAGTAGCTGGGACTACAGGCACCCTCCACAGCGCCCAGCTCAAGTTAATTCTTAAACAACTCAACATTATATATAATAAATTTATCAAGAATATCTAGATGTGGAGAGAAAGGCCCGAGGAGGGGAGGCGAGCAGGCGCGCAGGGGTCTGAACGTTATGTCTGGACGAAGGAGTTTTACAGGAGCCACGAGAGCCGCTGTGCCCCAGAGGCCCTTCAGTGGCCCACGGCCAGGTAAAGTCCTTGTTCCTGGGATTCTGGGAAGATGGCCGACTGGTAGCAACCCTGGTCAGAGGCTCCTGAGCAAAGGAAGAAATACTGGTTGGAATCAGAATCTATGAAGCCAGAGACGGGGAGCTGAGCCCAGAAAGAAGTTCGGCAAGCTATAAATC